>JAAAKG020161466.1:0-10121 GCA_010014905.2 Druon quercuslanigerum
TTAAATTAAAAAAAAAAGAAAAACTCTTTAAAGTTTACAAAAAACACCCATGTTTTTTGTGTATTTTAAAAAAGTTTTGGGGGGTGGGGGGGGAAGATCAGAGAAATTCGAAAAGAATACCCCAATTATAAATAACAAGCACCCTAATGTGGACCCTCCTTTATTAGGTGTTAATAAAAAATAATATTTAATAAATAAATGTAATCACACAGAATATTTTTTAGAGGCCTAATATCAGTGTTTGATGTCAGATTACGACAGAGGTCTCTGTCTATTAGATTGCCAATAAGTAGAAAAACTACTATATCGGTATCAATTTTTATAACACAAAATTAATTAAAAACGCGAGAAAAATTTATTACGATATAGTAGTTTCCCTACTTATCGAGAATCTAATAGACAGAGGCCTCTGTTGTATTGTAACATCAAACACAGGTTCGAGGCCTGAACAAAATATTTTAAAAAATATAAAAAAATATTATTAAAAACTCTATTTCAAATTTAAATTAATAACTGGTCTTAAAATAATAACATCTAAGAAAAATAATTTCAATCGAAATTCAGGAAATACAAGTAGTACAATTTCCACTGTTGGTGTTGCAGTGGCTCAATTGCCAGCGCACCTTACAAGTAATGTGGAGGTAGTGGGTTCGAACCCAGTCAGCAGTGAATTTTTTTGAGCCTATTTTTCTCGCATTTTTAATTAATTTCGATTTATAAAAATTGATTACGATATAGTAGTTTCTCTACTTATCGACAATCTAATAGACAGAGACCTCTGTCGTATTCTAACATCAAACATTGGTATTAAGTCTCTAAAAAATATTTTATCTAACTAAAAATCAGTCTAACCGAAACTCTGTTACAATAACTCTCTTTGAAATTAAAATTTAACTACTAATAATATCCGACACAATTCAGGAAATATATGAAAATGAGTGTTGGAATTTTTAATCTACATATATATGTATTAGAGTTGAAGGTATGTGGTTATGTTGGAGGTTGATTGCGACTTTAGCCGAAACCACGTAAATCATTTGGATTGGCATTCTCATGAAGGGCCAGTCCTGGCTTACGCATTCCAGTGCATTTCCCGCCCAAGGGAGAATTTATAGTAAATATGATTCTCTTCTCAGAACATGTCACAGGGTTCCGACAAGCGACTTCATTAACGAATCGTTTCGATGAATAGACCTACCTCTCTTGCCGCGGAATCTAGGACTGAGTCGCAGGGTCAAGCAACGATTAATAATTAGTAATTGCTCCCCGCCTAATTAACAATTAGTTCACCGACCCGAGGTCTCATCCCGAGTCGACCAATCTCTGCACCTCTATTAGTTTCATTGTCGCCAGGTTCCCTGCTTTAATCAACTCATTCGTGAACGACAAATGAAAAAATTTATTGTGAATTCTCTTTTGTTAAAGCTCCTTTGGCTCTATTATATGAAATGTATATTTTATTTATTTCACGATCGTATTCAAATTACATAAAGCATTGTAGGCCCTCTCTAAGACTCCTCTGCATCCCTGTAACAAACCGTAACAAAATATTTCACCCCCCCCCCCCTATTACAGTACGTCATTACTAGTAGAATTAGAAAGGGTGTCCGAGAACTTTATTTTCAAAGTAATTCTTTTAATGTAGAATCTTTTATAAACGGAATAAAACAGTTATTTCAACAAAAGTGCCAAATTTTCAAATTTAATGATTTATTTTAAACAAAAAATGTCTTTACTACTGTTAAAGATGACTTATTAAAAAATACTTGAATTTGCAAACTAAAAAGATAAATTTCAAACAAAAAAGTATTTAATTTTAAACAAAAGAAGTTTAAAACCAAAAAAAAAAATTTTCAACTAATATAAATTTTTAATTTAAGAAAGAAATAAAAGTTTATTCAAATTGTTGAACCTTAAAGCCAAAAGACGAATTTTCTCTATAAAGCTTCAATTTTCAAGCAAAAATATGACTTTAAAAAAAAATTATTCTTTGATTTACCAAAAAAGGAGAATCTCCAAATAAAAAAGATGAATCCTCAAAATAGGTTTTTTTTATTTAAAAGTTAAAATTGTAATGAAAGATATGAATTTTCATCCAAAACTATAAGTCTTCAACAAAAAAATAATTTTTTAACAAACTGATTCAACCAAATGTTCAAAACAAAATAGTTGAACACATAAGCAAAGAAGATTAAATTTTAACCAAAAAGGCGAATTTTCATTTTAAAAATTACATTTCTGCGAGAACAAACGATTTTTTTAAACAAAAAGATAAAGTTTTACAAAACTAAGTTTTCTGTTTCAAAAGATTTTAATTGACTTATTACTATCAAAATATGAATTTGTAAACTGGAAATAAGTATCTACGTAACAAATTAAATTTTTAATAAAAAAATAAGAATTTTTGACTAAAAAGGATAACTTTTCAACCAAAATTTCGAATTTTCTACTAAACAGTTGCACTTTTATCCATAAAAGATGAAATTTATTTTTACACTTATAAATTTCTAATTAAAAAGAAAAAGCAATTTTTCAAAAAATAGTTGAAGTAAAATTTTAAAAATAGTTTTCAAAAAAAAAAATATTTTTAATCCAAAAAATATTCCAGTTGACTTATCAGCTAAATAACTAAAAATATAATTTAAAGCAAAAGTCTTTGCCAATTTGCAAAAATTAAGTGCATGAGTTAGGGATAAAATATTTAATTTGTTTATATTCAATGTAGATGTAATTTAGGCAAAAAACTTTGTGAAACAAAATGGTATTGTTTCTTCTCATTTCAAAAAGTTTTATTTTCTTATTTTTAATGTATTTTTATAACCAGAGTTCATAATAATCTGAAAAAGATCAATTTTATACAAAATATTTCACCTTTTAAACAGTAGGTTGAATTTCCAATAAAAAAGTTAAGTCCTTAACGATTAATTAAATTTTCAACTAAAACAATGATCCTTCTACAACAACAAAATTATTTTTTCACTAACTTTATACCAAAAAGTTAATTTTATAACAAAAAAACTATTACCGTAACGTGTAATAATTAGTATTAACACAATTCAAGATTTTCATTATAAATAAGAACCTTCAAAAAAAAAAAATAAAAAAAAAGAGTTTTCAATAAAAGAGTTTAAACATCAACCAAAACATATCAATTTCCAACCCAGCGAATTCAACCATAAAGGTTTAATTTTCAAGAAGAATTTTAATTGGTTAAACAAGAAGAATAATTTACTAAAAACAATTATCTGTTAACAATGTGCAAGAATTTTTAACCAACTGCTTGAATTTCAAACTAAATAAGATAAATTTCAAACAAAATAGTTCATAATCATTCTTCAACAAAAACAAAATAATTTTTTTACCAACCTTATACCAAACAGTTCATTTTTTAACCAAAAAGTACATTTTTAACGTAACGTGCAATAATTAACATTTTAACCAATAAAGGTTTTGGTTTTAAATGGGAACAATTTAAACTCGAAAAAAAGAGTTTTCAACAAAAGAGTTTGAGCATCAACCAAAACAGATCTATTTCCAACTCATCTAATTATAAAGGCTTAGTTTCCGAACAGAATATTAATTTTTAAAACGATAAGAATAATTTTCTTAAAAAAATTAACTAATTAATTAATTTTCAACCAAAGTGATATTTTTTTAATCAGGATTAATAGTTAACTAAAAAAAAATTATTACGAAAGTACATGAAGTTTTAACCAAATGGTTGAATTTTAAACTGAAAAAGATACATTTTAAACAAAATAGTTCACCATCTAACCAGTAAGTTGAATTTTCCACAAAAAATTTATTTCCTGACCGAATAATGAAATTTTTAACGAAAATAATCATTCTTCAACAACAACAAAATAATTAATTTTTTTACTAATGTAATGCCAAACAGTTTATTTTTTAATAAAAAAAATAAACACTCAACGTAATCTGTATTAATTAGTATTTGAACCAATAAAGATTTTCATTTTAAATAAGAACCATTTATTTTCGAAAAAAAGAGTTTTCAACACAAGAGTTTGAGCATCAACGAAAACAAATTTCCGACACAACAAATTCAACCATAAAGGCTGAATTTTCAAGCAACTGGTGGAGTTTTCAACAGAAAGAGATAAATTTAAAAAAAATAGTTTTCCTTTTAACCATTACGTTGGATTTTCAACAAAAAATTTAAGCCCTGACCGAATAATTAATTTTTCAAATAAAATAATGATCCTTCAACGACAACAAAAAATTAGTTTTTTTACTAACTTTATGCAAAACAGTTCATTTTCCAACCAAAAACATAAGCTCTCAACTTAACGTGTAGTAATCAGTATGTGAACCAATAAAGATTTTAATTAAAAATAAAAAGCATTTATATTTGAAGAAAAAGAGTTTTCAACATAAGAGTTTGAGCATAAACCAAAACATATCAATTTCAAACCCAGCAAATTCAACCATAAAGACTTAATTTTTCAACGGAATGTTAATTTTTTAAACAAGAACTTTCAAGAAATTGGTTAAATTTTAAACTAAAAAACATACATTTTTAACAAAATAGTTCACCTTTTAACCAGAAAGATGAATTTCCAACAAAAAAGTTAAGACCTAACCGATTAATTAAATTTTGTAAACGAAAAAATAAACTTCTATCGTAATGTGTAGTAATTAATATTTAAATCAATAAAGATTTGAATTATAAATAAGAACTATTTGTATAATTAAAGAGTTTTCAACAAAAGAGCTTTAGCATCAACCAAAAATATCAATTTCCAAACCAGCCAATTCAACCAAAAAGGCCTAATTTTCAAGCAAAATGTAAAATTTAGAACAAAAGAAGAATAATTTAATACAAAACGAAGAATTATTAACAAAGTACATGAAGTTTTAACAAAATGGTTGAATTTTAAATTAAAAAAGATAAATTTAAATAAAATAGTTCACCTTTTAACCAGTAAGTTTAATTTTGCACAAAAAAGTTATGTCCTGACCCAATAATTAGATTTTCAACTAAAATAATAATTCTTTAACGAAAACAAAAAAATTAATTTTTTTACTAACTTAATGCCAAACAGTTCATTTTTTAACCAAAAACATAAATTCATATTTGAACCAATAAAGATTTTCATTTTAAATAAGAACCATTTATATTTGAAAAAAAGAGTTTTCAACACAAGAGTTTGAGCATCAACCAAAATATATCAATTTACAACCCAGCAAATTCAACCATAAAGGCTTAATTTTCCACCAGAATGTTAATTTTTTAAACAGAATTTTCAAGAAACTGATGAAATTTAAAACTAAAAAAACATACATTTTAAACAAAGTAGTTCACCTTTTAACCAGAAAGATGAATTTCCAACAAAAATGTTAAGTCCTAACCGATTAACTAAATTTTTTAACCGAAAAAATAAACTCCTAACGTAACGTGGAGTAATTTATATTTAAACCCATAAAGATTTTAATTATAAAAAGAACCATTTATATAAAAAAAGAGTTTTCAACAAAAGAGTTTTAGCATCAACCAAAAATATCAATTTCCAAACCAGCTAATTCAACCAATAGGGCCTAATTTTCAAGCAAAATGTAAAATGTTTAAAAAAGAAGAATAATTAAACATAAAAAGATAAATTATCAACAAAGTACATCAAGTTTTACCCAAATGGTTGAATTTTAAACTAAAAAAGATAAATTTTAAATAAAATAATTCACCTTGTAACCAGTAAGTTGAATTTCAAACAAAAAAGTTAAGTCCTGACCGATTAACTAAATTTTTAACTAAAATAATGATTCTTCGACAACAACAACAAAAAATTAATTTTTTATACTAACATTATACCAAACAGTTCATTTTTTAACCGAAAAAATATACTCTCAACGCAATGTGTATTAATTAGTATTTAAACCAAAAAAGATTTTGATTATGAATTAAGAACAATTTATATTTGAAAAAAAGAGTTTTCAACATAAGAGTTTGAGCATCAACCAAAACATATGAATGTAAAATGTAAAATTTGTATAAAAGAAGAATAATTTACTAAAACAAGATTAATTATTAACAAAGTACATGAATTTTCTACCAACTGGTGGAAATTTACACTAAAAGAGATAAATTTTAAAGAAAATAGTTTACCTTTTAACCAGTAAGTTAAATTTTTAACTAAAAATTTATGTTCTGATCGATTAATTAAATTTTCAACTAAAATGATGATTCTTCAAAAAAAAAATGTGTTTACCAACTTTATACGAAACATTTAATTTTTTAATCAACATAATAAACTTCTAGCGTAACGTGTAATAATTACTATTTGAAACAATAAGAATTTTGGCTTTAAATAAGAACAATTTAAATTTGGAAAAAAAGAGTTTTGAACAAAAGAGTTTGAGCATTAACCAAAATAGATCTCTTTCCAACCCAGCTAACCATAAAGGCCTCATTTCTGCCTAGAATTTTTAATTTCTTTAACAAGAAGAATAATTTTCGAAGAAAAAAAAATTATTAACAAAATATATGAATTTTCAACCAAATGTTAGAATTTTAAACTAAAAGATACAAATTTTAAACAAAATAGTTCACTTTTTAACTAGAAAGTTGAATTTTCAACCAAAATGTTTATTGATTAATTAAGAAGAATAATTTTCTACAAAGCGGAATTGTAAACAACATATATGAATTTTAAATAAATCAGTTGAATTTTGAAGTACCTAAAAATATTAATTTTCGACCAAAAAATTGCATCCGAAGCTGAAAAAGATATATTATTAGTCAAAAACTGAATAGTTAAATTTTTATTTAAAATACCTGCCCGCTTTTTATAATTAAAACCAAAACTATCCCTCCTATCAAAAAGAGATTCATTACAAATTTGTAGCTCTTTTTTGGGCAAACAACTTTTGTTATATCATTTTTTTCGTGACTTCTGTTTTTGATTTTTAATTATTTTGTGTGCAATCAAAATTTGAATTTCGATTTTTCAAGAAAATCTAAGAAGTTGTTATGATAATCATATAGTGTTTTTAGAAAACAAAGTTTTTTTACTATTAACTGCTTTTTCATATCGAGCGTTTTTTAGGTTACCATTTTGATTTTCGATTTATTTTAAAAGTTTTGAAAATGCTAAAACTCTGAGAATATTTGTTCCACCGAAAAAAGTCATTAGATCATTTGTTTCTCTCTTTGAATACTATAAATATCCATACATAGAATTTTTAAGTTCATAAAATAAGTGGTTTCAAAAATTTTCAAAATGCGCTCACTTTTGGAATTTGTATCAAAAATAGCTGGTTAACGAACTGGTCCTTTATTTTAGGATCTAGAAAATGTGTGCCAAAGATCGATTTGATTCTCTCATTTTTTCCACAGTTATCGTTTTTACGGATGGCCGGTCGGATGGACAGACAGACGCCATCGTAAAAACTTGATATTCAGATTTAACAACAAAAAAATATGCAAAAAATCAAATTATAGAATATTTAACCATTTTTAAACTAAAAAGACGAACTTTCAACAAAAGAGCAACATTTCCAACAAAAAAGTTAATTTATAACCAAACAGTGAGATTTTATCGCAAAGCATTTAAATTTTTCACAAATTTAAAACAAAATAGTTAAATTTTCAAATAAAGTTAAAATTTGAACTACAATTTTGTATTTTTAAACAGAGAAATTAATTTTTAAAAGTAGATTATATACGAAAAATATTAATTTTTGACGAAAAACTTAATTTTCAACCGAACAGTTTTTTCAAATAGTGTCTCCTCTACACCACATTCTTTAAAGAGTTTTATATAGTCGTGTAAATATACAGATTGTGATTATTAATACTAAACTTTAACTATAACAATATAAAAAATAAAGGTCCTCTTCGCAAGATCCTACTTTACTTGAAATATTTGGAATGATTTCAGGGATTTAAATAGGTTTTATAGAATTTAAAATCCGTCAGAGCATTCAAAAAGGTACAAATGGATTTTAAAGAGTTTAAAACATTTTAATAAATTAAAAATTGTAATAAAATATATTTTATTATTTTTTTACTATCTATTAAAATTCAAACTACTATTGAGACTCTTTTGAATTGAAGCATTTGAGAGATGCTGTCCTGAATGAAATTGAACGACCATGTTCCATGACACGCGTCAGCATCAGATATTTTCACCAATTAAAAAACAAAAGATTCTGTGACCCAAAATTCTGAAAATGCAATATTTTTCCATTTTACATTCACTATAATTGTTTCAGGTGGCCAAACGTCTGACAATGGTAAAACAATCACCAAGCGAGATTGTTTAATTGAACTTTTAACTGGAATGAAAAATTAATCAAACTGCAATATTAGGTCGAAACAGTTCTTCAAAATATTAAACTATTTCCCCATGCACATTTTGGTGCATTTTATTAACTTTATTTTTTAAACCTTTTCTTTAAAAAATATATGATAGATAATTATTTTAAATATGAGTAATTATAATTCATGTGTTACAGACGGCAGAATTTATAAATTAGCAGAGAAATTCTTAATTGATATATTTCAAGGCTTTAGTTTTTGTTTTTATTCATATTCTAGTTTCAATTCTTGTTCTTTTTAATTTTCCTGTTCCTCTTCCTGTTCTTGTTCTTGTTCCTGATTCTGTCCCTGTTTTTGTTATTGTTCCCGTTCCTGTCCCTGTTTTTGTTCTTGTTGTTCTCCATGTTCCTGTTCTTGTTCTTGTTCCTGCTCCTGCTTCAGTGCCTGTTCTTGTTCCTGTTCTTGTTCCTGCTCCTGTTCTTGTTCCTGTTCTGATTCCTGTTCTGTTTCCTGCTCCTGTTCCCGTTCTTAATCCTGTTCCTGTTCCTACTCCAGCCCCTGTTCTGGTTCTTGTTCCTGCTCATGTTACTGTTCACGTTCCCGTTTACGTTCCCGTTCCCGTTACTGTTTCTGCCTCTGGTCATGTTCCTATTCCTGTTCCTGTTCATTTTCCTGTTCCTTGTTCTGTTCCTGTTCCTTTTTCTGTTCTTGTTCCTGTTCTGGTTCTTGTTCTGTTTCTTGCTCCTGTTCCCGTTCTAAATCCTGTTCCTGTTCCTACTCCAGCCCCTGTTCCTGTTCTTGTCACTGTTCCCGTTCCTGCTCCTGTTCCTGTCCCTGTTCCCATTTCTTTTCCTGTTCCTGTTCCTGATTCTGTTCCTGTCCCTGTTCATTTTCCTGTTCCTGTTCCTTTTTCTGTTCATGTTCCTGTTCTGGTTACTGTTCTTGTTTCTGTTCCTGTTCCTATTCCAGCCCCTGTTCTTGTTCTTGTTCCTGCTAATGTTACTGTTCACGTTCACGTTCACGTTCACGTTCCCGTTCCCGTTCCCGTTCCCGTTCCTGTTTCTGTTCCTGTGCCTGTTCCTGTTTTAGTTCCTGCTGCTGTTTCTGTGCCTGTTCATTTTCCTGTTCCTTTTCCTGTTTCTGTTCCTGTTTCTGTTCTTGTTCCTGTTCTGGTTCCTGTTCTGGTTCTTGCTCCTGTTCCCGTTCCTAATCCTGTTTCCGTTCCTACTCCAGTCCCTGTTCCTGTTCTTGTTCCTGCTCATGTTACTATTCACGTTCCCGCTCCCGTTCCTGTTCCTGATCCTGCTCCTGATGCTGTTCCTGTTCTTGTCCATTTTCCTGTTCCTTTTCCTGTTCCTGATCCTGTTCCTGTTTCTGTTCTTCCTGTTCTGGTTTCTGTTCTGGTTCCTGCTCCTATTCCCGTTCTTGTTCCTGTTCCTATTACAGCCCCTGTTCATGTTCTTGTTTCTGCTAATGTTACTGTTAACGTTCACGTTCCCGTTACCGTTCCCGGTCCCGTTCCTGTTCCTGCTTCTGTCAATTTTCCTGTTCCTTTTCCTGTTCCTGATCCGGTTCCTGTTTCTGTTCTCGTTCCTCTTCTTGTTCCTGTTCTGATTTCTGCTCCTGTTCCCGTTCTTGTTCCTGTTCCTGTTCCAGCCCCTGTTCCTGTTCTTGTTCCTGCTTATGTTACTGTTCACGTTCACGTTCCCGTTCGCGTCCCTGTTTCTGTTCATGTTCCTGGTTCTGTTCCTGTTCTTGTTCTTGTTCTCGTTCTCGTTCTCGTTCTCGTTCTCGTTCTCGTTCTCGTTCTCGTTCTCGTTCTCGTTCTCGTTCTCGTTCTCGTTCT
>JAAAKG020161466.1:10221-29202 GCA_010014905.2 Druon quercuslanigerum
CGTTCCCGTTCTCGTTCTCGTTCTCGTTCTCGTTCTTGTTCTTGTTCTTGTTCTTGTTCTTGTTCTTGTTCCAGAGCGTGTTCTTCTTCTTGTTCCTCTTCCTGCCCCAGTCCCTGTTCCTGCTCTTCTTCCTGCTCATGTTCCTGTACCTGTCCCTGTCCTTGTTTCTTTTCCTGTTACTGCTCCCGCGCCCGCTATATATATATATATATATTCATTTTTATTTTAAATTTATCTTTTTTCGTTCAATTTAAGCAACTTAAAATTCGTTTTTTTTGTTAAAAAGTAATTTTTATACTATCCTAATTGAATATTCGATTTAGTAGAATAAAAATGTACCTGTTTTCTTAAAAATACCACTATGATATTAAAGGTTTGATTATTTTACTATAAATTCTGCATTTTAATCGAAAATGCATGTCGTATGATAGAACAGTAATAATTTTTGTTTAAAAATTAACCTTTTTGTTATAAATTGCTCTTAAAAAAATCTTGTCTTTTGCAAGGAATCTGTATTATCATCAAAGAATAACCGAATTTTTAGCATTTGGCACACTAGATGGAGCTATGATTTGAATTTTTTTGCTATTAAATATTTTCTGCAAAAATGTCTTTTATTCGGTTTCTGCGTTTTTTGAAAATCAGCTCTTGTGACGAAACCGTTAAATTTTCCACGAAATAGTTTAATTTTTGAAACTAAAGTTTTTTTCTTGTGATTATTTTGTATTATTCTGTAGATATCTGTAGTAGCTTAATGGAAAGCACCCGACTCGCTTAAGCACCCGACCGATTTAAATGTTTCTTATTTCTTTAAAAAGCTGGTGGAATTTGAAAGAAAGCTGTAAAGCCTGATTTTCAATTTAGTTTTTTAATTTGTTTTATAAATAAATAAATATGACGAAAAAAATGGCAATTTTTTCTTTTTGACATTCGCGGTGCTTATTAATAATAGAAAAATTGTTTTAATGCCCGTCGTCTCATAGTTTTACATTTAATAAAAATATTGCGTGATTATACAATAAACAAACAAATTTTTTATAAACAAGTTATTTGTTTAAAAAACAATTATCAATAAGTGATGGATTTAGCTGAACTTAGCATAAAGTTCCAATTTAAAAGGATTGACGTTGCAAAAAACAAATTTTTTCGTCGATAAGTGCTCAAATAATGCATTTTTTTACTAAATTTGTTTAAAAAATCAAAAAATTTGTTAAAAATTCATGAATTTTATGGAATTATCATGAGGTTTTTTAATTTTAAGAAATTGATATCGATAAAAACGAATTTTTCTGAAGACACATACCTGAATAATGCATTTTTTTATTAGGTTTGTTTATTATATTAAACATAATAGCGTTAAGAGAAATGTTTTCTTTAGAATATTGTTTCCATTCAAATTTCTCGAAATATAACTTAAAAAAAGTTAAATTATTGAAAATGATAGAAAACACGTTTTCAACAAATAATTTGTTAATGCAAAACTTTTTTGTTAATTGTATCATGATGAAATATCTTTATATAACGTAAATCTATGAAACTTCGGCGATAACAATTCTCCTTTTATTGAAGATCACCTATAACGTCGAATAGAAAAAATTGCAATTTTTTTCTTCATATTTGTTTATATATAAAAAAATTGCGAAACTAAATTAAAAATCAGGTTTGGAAACTTTCTTTAAATTTTATCAGCTTTTTTATTTTTAAAAAATGTACTTTTTCCCGACTCTGTGTTGGTCGGGTTCTTTCCATTAAGCTACTACAGAGATCAATAGAATAGCTTTTTAATAAGATCTGTAATTACAAAAAATGTATTTACATCTCCATTTAACTTGTAAAGACGTTAAAGAAATTCTGTTATTCTCTGAGAATAATACTGAATAATTACAAAAATAGTTTAGTTTAAAAAAATCAAAATCTAAAATAAAAAGAAGGTTCGACAACTTTCTTTTAATTTTATCAGCTTTTTTTTTTAATGACCAATTCGGTCCACAGGTTCAGCCGGAATCATATTTTCAATCAAAGCATATTCTTTTTCTCCACTGTGTAACGGTCGGGGGCTTTCCATTAAGCTACTACAGAGGTCGACAGCGAACATTTTTAAGAAAAAATGTATTTAAAACATTTGATATATAGCTTCATTTAGATTGTAAAGACGTGAAAGAAATTCTGTTATTCTCTGATGATAAAACCGAATAATTACAAAAAATACTTTAGTTTAAAAAACCAAAAACTAAATTAAAAATCAGGCTCGAAAACTTTCTTTACATTTTATCAGCTTTTTTATAAAAAAACGTCCGATTCGGTCCACAGGTTCAACCGAAATCATATTTAGAAACAAAACATATACTCTTTATCCAATCTGTGACGGTCGGGGGCTTTCCCTTAAGCTACTACAGAGATCAACAGAGTATATTTTTAAGAAAAAATGTATTAAAAAAAATGAATCACAGCCTTATTTAGTTTGTAAAGACGTTAAAAAATTCTGCTATTCTCTGATGATAATACAGAATAATTACAAAAAATACTTTAGATTTAAAAAATGAAAAACACAATTAAAAGTAAGGCTTGACAACTTTCTTTTAATTTTATCAGCTTTTTATTTTTAAAAACGTCCAAATCGGTCCACAGGTTTAGCCGGAATCGTATTTTGAACAAAACAAAGTACTTTTTTTCCACTGTGTTCCAGTCGGGGGCTTTCCATTAAGCTACTACAGATATAAACAGAATATCTTTTAATTAAAAACTGCAATTAAAATAAAAATTATTTATAGCTTTATTTAGTTTATAAAGACGTTAAAAAAATTCTGTTATTCTCTGATGATAGTAAAGAATAAATACAAAAAAATACTTTAATTTTAAAAATTGAAAAACTAAATAAAAAATCAAGCTCTGCAACTTTATTTAAATTTTATCAGCTTTTCATTTTTTAAAACGTCCATATCGGTCCACAGGTTCAGCCGGAATCGTATATTTAACCAAAACATGTACTGTGTTCCGGTCGGGGGCTTCCCATTAAGCTACTACAGATATAAACAGAATATCTTTTTAATAAAAAATATCATTAAAAAAATTGATTTATAGCTCGATTTAGATTAAAAAGACTTCAAAGAAATTCTGCTATTTTCTAATGATAGTAAAGAATAAATAAAAAAAAATACCTTAGTATTAAAAATTGAAATACTAAATGAAAAATCAGGCTCTGCAACTTTATTTAAATTTTAGCAGCTTTTTATTTTTAAAAACGTCCAAATCGTTACACAGGTTCAGACGAAAGCTACTACAGAGGTCGACAGCAAACATTTTTAAGAAAAAATGTATTTAAAAAAAGTTGATATACAGCTCCATTTAGATTGTAAAGACCTGAAAGAAATTCTGTTATTCTCTGATGATAATTCCGAATAATTACAAAAAATACTTTAGTTTAAAAAAATCAAAAACTAAATTAAAAATCAGGCTCGAAAACTTTCTTTACATTTTATGTGAGGGTCGGTGGCTTTCCCTTAAGCTAGTACAGAGATCAACAGAAGATCTTTTTATGAAAAAATATAATTTAAAAAAATTGATTTATAGCTCGATTTAGATAAAAAGACTTTAAAGAAATTCTGTTATTCTTTGATGATAGTAAAGAATAAATACAAAAAAATACTTTAGTTTAAAAAATTAAAAAACTAAATGAAAAATCAGGCTCTGCAGCTTTATTTAAATTTTATCAGCTTTTTATTTTAAAAAACGTCCAAATCGGTCCACAGGTTTAGCCGGAATCGTATTTTTAACCAATAAATGTACTTTTTCCCTACTATGTTTCGGTCGGGGGCTTTCCATTAAGCTACTACAGATATAAACAGAATATCTTTTTAATAAAAACTGCAATTTAAATAAAAATTATTTATAGCTTCATTTAGTTTGTAAAGACGTTAAAGAAATTCTGTTATTCTCTGATGACAATAAAGAATAATTACAAAAAAATACTTTAGTTTAAAAAATTGAAAAACTTCATGAAAATGCAGACTCGACCACTTTATTTAAATTTTATTAGATATTTATTTTTAAAAACGTACAAATCGGTCCACAGCTTCAGCCAAAATCGTATTTTGAACCAAAAAATGTACTTTTTCCTCACTGTGTGACGGTCGGGGGCTTTCCATTAAGCTACTACAGAGATTGACAAAAGATATTTTTAAGAAAAAATGTAAATAAAACAAATCGATTTATAGCTCGATTTAGATTAAAAAGACTTTAAAGAAATTCTGTTATTCTCTAATGATAGTAAAGAATAAATACAAAAAAATACTTTAGTTTTAAAAATTAAAAAATTAAATGAAAAATCAGGCTCGAAAACTTTCTTTTAATTTTATCAGCTTTTTTATTTTAAAAAACGTTCAATTCGGTCCACAGGTTCAGCCGGAATCGTATTTAGAACCAAAAACATTTACACTTTCCCCAATGTGTGACGGTCGGGGGCTTTCCCTTAAGCTACTACAGATATAAACAGAATATCTTTTTAATAAAAAATGTAATTACAAAAAATTTATTTATAACTTTATTTAGTTTGTGAAAACGTTAAAGAAATTCTGTTATTCTCTGATGACAATAAAAATTAATTACAAAAAATACCTTAGCTTAAAAAATTGAAAAACTTCATGAAAAATCAGACTCGAAAACTTTATTTAAATTTTATTAGCTTTTTATTTTCAAAAACGTCAAAATCAGTCCACACCTTCAGCCGGAATCGTATTTTGAATCAAAAATGTACTTTTTCCTCACTGTGAGAAGGTCGGGGGCTTTCCATTAAGCTACTACAGAAATTGACAAAAGATATTTAAAAAAAATGTAATTAAAAAGAATTTTGACTCATATCTCCATTTAGTTTGTAAAGAAGTTACAAAAATCTGTTATTCTCTGCTGATCATACAGAATAATTATTTTTTTTAAATTAGTTATAAAAATTGAACTATTTGGTGGAAAATGCAACGGTTTCGTGACAAAAGCTCATTTTCAAAAAACACAAAAAGCAACTAAAAACTGAAATTGAGGAAGTCCCAGGTATGTGATGTAGTTTTCACTTAGAGTAAACACAGTTTTAAGTAGAACAATGCGTCTTCCGCACACTGGCAACATTCGCATCTCTGGAATAAACCGCGAGATTCTGCGTCTAGATAATAAAAGGATGAAATTCAGTATACGAAATAAGTTAGCGGATGTATATTTATGCATGGAAGGTTCGTCTCTTATGAGAGCAGTAAAGAGATTGCGTCGCAACGTCTTGCGCTACTTACCTAGACTTACCTCGGATGTCGTCTGCTAACAAGTTGGCTCCGAAGTTACGGCTAACTTGATTAATGGAACACTTGTTTCATGGTTACGTAATACGGTCTATCTCGCGCTCTCCTATTCCTGTTTCTCTTTTGCGTGTGCTCTGCCTCTTCGCTGCTCAGATTGTCAATAAAACTACCCCGTGAACCCAGTTCAGAGTTTCCCCAAGTTAAATCGAAATCCGCGAGAAATCACTCACACCCTTTAAAGGACACGAGCGATTTGTATCTTGTGTCCTTAAGGACAGGCTATACTTGAAAAAATGTTTGTTTGCTTTCTTTCTTCCTTTGGTACAGGGATCATTGATATAGGGCTAAACAAAGATTTTGTTTACAAGGGGAACCTATTTTCTTCTGAATTTTGTTTGCATTCATACTTACGCCAGAAATAGATGAGAAATCGGTATTATTCTCAGAGAATAATAGAAACTCTTTAACGCCTTTTCAGACTAGATCGAGCTATGAAATATACTGTAAACAAATTTTTATTTTGTTCCAACAAAGATTTTTTCAAAAGGGGAACTTAGATTGTTCTGAATTTTGTTTGGATTCATACTTTTACCAGAAATAGATGAGAAATCAGTATTATTATCACAGAATAAAAGAAACTCCTAACGTCTTTTCAGACTAGATGGAGCTATGAATTATGCTGCAAGTAAATTTTTGTTCGACTTAAACAAAGATTATTTTTACAAGGGAACTGTAACCCTTCTGAATTTTGTTTGGATTCATACTTTTACCACAAATAGATGAGAAATCAGTATTATTATCACAGAATAACAGAAACTCCTAACGTCTTTTCAGGCTAGATGAAGCTATGAATTACACTGCAAACAATTTTTTTCTTATTCAAACAAAGATTTTTTTCACATGGGGAACCTAGATCCTTCTGAATTTTGTTTGGATTCATACTTTTACCAAAAATTCTTCCTTTGGTATAGGGATCATTAATATAGGTTCAAACAAATTTCTATTTGATTAAAAGAAAAAATTTTTTCACAAGGAGAACCTCTACCCATCTGAATTTTGTTTGCATTTATACTTACACCAGAAATAGATGAGAAATCGGTATTATTATCAGAGAATAAGAGAAACTCTTAACATATTTGCAGACTAGATGGAGTTATGAATTACACTGCAAACAATTCTTTTTTATCCCAACAAAGATTTTTTTAACAAGGGGTACCTATACCCTTCTGAATTTTGTTTGCATTCATACTTACACCAGAAATAGATGAGAAATCGGTATTATTATCAGAGAATAAAAGAAACTCTTCACGTCTTTTTAGACTAGATGCAGCTATGAATTACACTGCAAACAATTTTTTTCTTATTCAAACAAAGATTTTTTTCACAGGGGAAACCAAGATCCTTCTGAATTTTGTTTGGATTCATACTTTTACCAAAAATTCTTCCTTGGGTATAGGGATCATTAATATAGGTTCAAACAAATTTCTGTTCGATTCAAAAAAGATTTTTTACAAGGAGAACCTATACCCTTCTGAATTTTGTTTGCATTCATACTTACACCAGAAATAGATGAGAAATCGGTGTTATTATCAGCGAATAAGAGAAACTCTTAACGCCGTTTCAGACTAGATGGAGCTATGAATTATACTGCAAACAAATTTTTCTTTGTTTCAAACCAAGTTTTTTCACAAGGGGCACTTATACCTTTCGGAATTTTGGTTTGGATTTATACTTTTACCAGACATAAATGAGAAATTGATATTATTATCACAGAATAAGAGAAACTATTAACGGATTTTCAGACTAGATGGAGCTATGCATTATACTGCAAACAAATTTTTCTTTGATTAAAACCAAGTTTTTTCACAAGGGGAACTTATACCGTTCTGAATTTAGGTTTGGATTCATACTTTTACCAGACATTAATGAGAAATTGATATTATTATCACAGAATAAGAGAAACTATTAACGTATTTTCAGACTAGATGGAGCTATGAATTATACTGCAAACAAATTTTTTTTTGTTTCAAACCAAGTTTTTTTGCAAGGAAACTGTAACCCTTTTGAATTTTATTTGGATTCATACTTTTACCAGAAATAGATAAGAAATCGGTATTATTGTCACAGAATAACAGAAACTATTAACGTCTTTTCAGACTAGATGGAGCAATGAATTACACTGCAAAACAGTTTTTTTTTCATACAAAGATTTTTTCACACGGGGAACCTAGGTCCTTCTGAATTTTGGTTTGGATTCATACTTTTACCAGACATAGATGAGAAATTGGTATTATTATCACAGAATAAGAGAAACTATTAACGTATTTTTAGACTAGATGGAGCTATGAATTATGCTGCAACTAAATTTTTGTTCGACTTAAACAGAGATTATTTTTACAAGGGAACTATAACCCTTCTGAATTTTGTTTGGATTCATACTTTTACCAGAAATAGATGAGAAATCAGTATTATTATCACAGAATAACAGAAACTCCTAACGTCTTTTCAGACTAGATGGAGCTATGAATTAAATTCCAAACAATTTTTTTTTCACTCAAACCAAGATTTTTTCATAAGGGGAACTATAACCCTTTTGAATTTTGTTTGGATTCATACTTTTACCAGACATAGATGAGAAATCGGTATAATTATCACAGAATAACAGAAACTATTAACGTATTTTCAGACTAGATTCAGCTATGAATTATGCTGCAAGTAAATTTTTGTTCGACCTAAACAGAGATTATTTTTACAAGGGAACTATAACCCTTCTGAATTTTGTTTGGATTCATACTTTTACCAGAAATAGATGAGAAATCAGTATTATTATCACAGAATAACAGAAACTCCTAACGTCTTTTCAGACTAGATGGAGCTATGAATTAAATTCCAAACAATTTTTTCTTTATTCAAACCAAGATTTTTTCACAAGGGGAACTTCTATCCTTCTAAATTTTGTTTGGATTCATACTTTTACCAAAAATTCTTCTTTAGGTATAGTGAGTAATGATATAGGTTCAAACAAATGTCTGTTTGATTGAAAACAAAATTAACAAGGGGAACCTATACCCTTCTGAACTTTGTTTATATTCATTCTTTTACTAGAAATAGATGAGAAATCGGTGTTATTATTAGCGAATAAGAGATACTTTTAACTTCTTTTCAGACTAGATGGAGCTATGAATTATACTAAAAAAAAAAATTTTGTTAGAGTCAAACAAAGATTTTTTCACAAGGAGAACTTCTATTTTTCTAAATTTTGTTTGGTTTCATACTTTTACCAGAAATTCTTCCTTTGGCATAGGTATCAATGATATAGGTTCAAACAAATTTTTGTTTGATTAAAACAAAGATTTTTTCGCAAGGGGAACCTATACCCTTCTGAATTTTGTTTGGATTTATATTTACACCAAAAATAGATGAGAAATTGGTATTTTAATCTAATTTTTATAATCTAATTTCATCTGAATTTGTTTAGATTCATACTCCTTCCACCTAATGTTAATTATCAAAATTTTTAAATGATGAAGTAATAAGATACGCTTATCAGAAATTAGAGCATTGGCTCAAAAATGGTTGTACCATCAGAGATTTTCATTTACTGAAATCTGTTTTCATGCTGTTCATGTTTTAATTCTTTTTTAATGTGCTACTTCTTTTTTCTTTTTGAATGTAGTCTACTCGTTAGCTGCTTAGACTGACAGCAAAACAACCCCATGAACCCAGTAGAGAATTTCCACAGATTAAATCGAAATCCATGAGAAATCACTGGCACCATTTAAGGATTATAGAGATTTATCTTTTGTCTGCTCCTTCAGGGCAGGAGAAACAAAAATGATTGTTCAGATTAAACAAATTCTTTCTTTCGTATAGGGTCGAACAAATATTTGATCTATTCAAACAAACCCATTAACACCATTGTTGAACTAAAACAAATTCTGTCTGATACAGGGTTAAAAGAAACATTTTTCTGACAAGAGAAACCTGATAACATCTGAACTTTATTTGGATTCATACGCCTCCCACATATTTTCAACTACCAAAAGTTTAAAATGATAAAGTAATAAGATACGCTTATCATAAATTAAAGCATCTACTCAAAAAAGGTTGTACCATCAGAGATTTTCATTTACTGAAATCTATTTTCATGCTCCTAATTAAAAAAAAATTCTTAAGTGTTACTCCTCTTTTCTTTTTGAATGTACTTTACTCATTAGCTGCTTAGATTTTCATCCCATAAACCTAGCAGAGAATTTCCACTAACTGAATCGAAACTCATGAGAAATCACTTGCAACATTTAAAGGATTAAAGTGACTTAGCTTTTGTCGGGTCCTTCAGGACAGGTCAAACAAAAATGTTTGTTGCGGTTAAACAAATGCTTTCTGCGTATAGGGTCCAACAAACATTTGACCTATTCTAACAAACCTGTTTCACGCCATTGTTTGTCTGAAACAAATTATCGCTTTGATGTAGCGTCAAACAGATGTTCCTTTGACTCAAAACAAAGATTTTTCTCATAAGAGGAATCTACAACTATCATATTTTTTTTATGATTTATGTTCATCACACCAATAGGTTATAAAAAAACTATCAATTTCATAAACTAATATGATACGCTATGTAGAAATTAAAAAATCTTTTTAAAGAACGTTGCATAAACCGATATTTTGACTTCCGGAAATCTATGTTCATACTATTGTTACCAAAATATTGGCTGTTTCTCTTTTATTTTTCCTCAAAGTTAATTTCCTTTTTTGTATTCTGTAGGACATGAAACACTAAGATGAAATGAATTTTAACTCACAGATTTTTTTTTTTTATATCTTAAGGTAAACATAAATTAAAATAAAATCGAGATGAAAACATTTTTTCGAAGTCAGAATTTATTTGTTTAAAAAGTCCTTTCTGAATCTATGTCGTTTCGGTACCAGTGCGTACTTTTTTGAAAAGGTTTTAATCTTAATAATTATATTTTTACAGTTATTCATTTTAAGTAGAAAAATTATGATAAATAATTTCGTAGATTAACGTAAATGTTTTACCTGAGTTTTAGAAGCTAATTAAAACTTCAGATTAAATTCGAATATTAAAAAACAAAAAAAAATAACGATGTCATTTTGGATATTTTCCAGTCAAAAGTTTTTTTCTACGTCAATTTTTTTAAATTATGAAAATGGTATTTTAAAGTCCCATAAGTTAAGGAGAATCTAAGTAATTATAGGACTAAATTTTTGAAAAAGTTTTTGAAGAAGTTTTTAAATTACTTTAAAAAATTGTCAAATTCTTATATATATTTTTTAAATACTGAATCGTGCTTTGAATTTATTTAAATTAATTTGTACTTCTTTATTTTTCCCTACAACTTTTCAAATATATTTTACAAAAATAGAATTCATATACCAAAATTAGCCATTTTCACAATGATAATTAAAGTTGTAGTTTGTTATATACTATTTTTATTAATCATTTAAGGGATGGCATATTGACCGGCCGGGAATGCGGCAAAACGGGGAAATGACCTTGAATTTAATTTGAAAAGCAAGAATTTACTTTAATTAAATTTAAAATTAATTGCTTCATCTGTAAATTTAAATGTCGATTTTTAGTTAAAAATTAGTCTTTTCTTCTTCAAAATTCAAAAATTATAATAACAAATTGTTTTCGTTAATTGAAACTTAAAATTCAATTCTTTCTTTAAGAATCAACATATTTAAATAAAAAATATTTATAATTTTAGTTAAAAATTTATTTTTCAGACTAAAAGTTAAACTTTTGTCTCAAAACTTAGGTTTTTTGACGATGTATCATTTTACTTAAGAATCCTTTTTTTTGAATATGAGCCATTTAGTAGAAAACTTGTTTTTTCATTGGAAGAAAAGGACTTAATTGTCGAAAAATTAACTATTTTGTTGAAAATTTGTTATTAACTGAAAATATTATTATTTATTCCAGTTGAATATTACATAATTTCCGTGAATTCGGCAAATGTCACGAATTTCGTGAATTTCGTAAATTTCGCAAATTTCATGAATTCCACGAATTCTATGAACTTCTTTAATTCCATGAATGCCATTAATTATGTGAATTCCTTCATTTTCGTGAGTTGCTTAAATTCTGTAAATTCCGTAAATTCCATACATTCCATGAATTCCTCAAATCCAGTGAATTTCGTGATTTTATTAAAATCCGTTATTTTAGTAAATTGCTAAAATTCTATATTAAATTTATTCGTAAATTTTTTCAATTCTATGAATTCCGTCAATTTTTTGAATTCCATTAATTCCATGAATTCCATTATTTGCGTGAATATCACACATGCCATAACTTTTTTGAATTCTTTTAATTCCATGAGTTCTGCTAATTCCATGTTTATAAATTCTTAGAATTTCATGAATTCCATGAGATCTTCGAATTCCGTGACTTTTGTGAATTTGATGAATGCTGTAGATTCCTTGAATTCCGTGTATTCCGCGAATTTCTTTGCATTTCGTGAATTTCTTTATTTCTGTTAATTCCGCAAATGGCACAAATTCCGTGAATTTTTCAGAATTCCGCGAATTTCATGAATTCCACAAATTCTATGAACTTTATTAATTTCATGAATGCCATTAATTATGCGAATTTCATGAATCCTATGACTTATATAAATTCCTGCTATTTCAAGAACTTCGTGAATTCCTTGAATTTCATGAATTCGATGAATTCCATGAATTCTACGAATTCCGTGAATTCCATACATTAAGCCTCTGTTTAAATTAGTGAAATACCCTGACTGAATTAGTGTAATCCTCTATTTGAATTACTGGAATACACTTTTCCGATTAGTGAAATCTTCTAATTGGATTAGTGAAACCGCAAAACCTTTAACTAAAATAGTGAATTTCTCTACTTCATAGTGACCCACTGTCTTTAAATTCAAATAGTGAAAATTCACTATGAAATAGTGAAACTCACTATTTCAGATTTAGAGAGTAAACAGGGTTTTACTTACACCAAGTTGAATCGAAATCTTTAAGAAATCACTTTTGCCCTTTAAGAACACGTGAATCATCGTATTATTGATGGAGGGGAACCTTTTTTTATCAATCTTCCTCTTTGAATTCTGATGCCTTTCAATCAGTACGCCGGAAAAAGAAACGCGGGAACAGGAAAACACAGAAATACAGAAACTAAAATAACGTCACGTAATATTTAGACGCTCCCATTTCCAGATAACATTGGGAAACTTTTCTCCAGCTAATGTACTCCTTGTTTCTTCCTTTCTCTCCTGACAAGACGTCGACGTTTTTCGCAGCTTCTCTTCGCCACAATACTTTATCCCATAATGTGAAAACACCAACGAGCTCAGAATTTCCTGAAAATAGTTTTGAAACGTCAACACGCTTGACTTGGGACGTCTCAGGAAATGATTTCTGATCCTCTGAACGAATTCGAAGAAAAGATATTTTTCCCAGGGAGTTCAAGTCCGTATTTGTTCCTCGTTTTACTTAATGGGTTTCGATCTTTTTTTCTGCGAAAAGGATTTAGAGGGTTGCCCCAATCGGAGGGGTTGAGAAAACATCAGGACCTCATCCTCAGTTTGACGGGACATCCCAGAGGATTAGGCCATCGCTTTGAATGTCGTTCGCACTATCTTTTCGGCGAGAACTCCCTTCACTTTTATCGAACCAGTTCCTCACCTCTCTTCTCTTCTCATCATCTAATCGATTCCGCAAATCCACAAACGACAGAAAGAATCGTCTTGGAATGATTCCTCGACGGGATCAAATTCGATGAGACGTGAGCGAATTGGGAATGTCTTGTTTCGCCTATCTGTACTTCTCTGTTGTCAAATCGTCCCACAAGAAATTTAATACAACTCTGAGAATTACAATACTCAAAGTGCTTCTCAAACTTTGATGACGTTACACGCCACACGTCGACGCGACGTACACGTAATTGAGAAATTCGCTTTGCTCAGTTGGATTTTCGAGAGTTCTAGAACCTGCCTCAAGGCTCTTATTATATAATATTATCACTCTGCTAATATTATTTTTTTATTATTATTGGAACTATGGTTTGGAGGGGTGTTGACAACATCCTTCTAGTGAACGACACTGCACAATGCAAATGTTTTAATAAAATTCCAGAGATATAAAATATATACTTGTACATGTATAAATATTCTATTATCAACGTAATTTGTATTTCAAATATTTATTCAGCACAAAATTAATGAATTTATATTTGTTGAATAACATTTGTGTTGCCACTTTCAGGAGGACATTTAGACACTACAGAAATTATCCATGTCGTTAATTTAACCCTTAGGGGGCACATTGTGAATAAAGAAGATTAAAGGATTTGAAATATATTAACGTATTTTTTTTTTAATTCTTTGGTATTTTCAAGAGCTTTAAAAATTTGTATAGAAGATAAAATGACTTAAATTAATTTGGTTTATTTTAGAAGTAGACAAAGAAATTTTTGATTTACTTTAATAATTTAATCGGTTTGAAAAGGATTTTAAATACTTGAGGATATTGTAAAAGATTCTCAGGCGTTTCAAGTGCTTAAAGAAGTTTTAAGAGCTTTCAATAGATATCAAAAGATTCGAAACATTTTATGGTATTTTAAAAGATTTCAAGTTATTTTCAAGAGATTTAAACAATTTCAAGGAATATTTTCCTCTTTTTCTTCTTCTTCCTCTATTTATTACATTTTATACCTCTCCAACCGTTTTAGCCTTCTCCGCCTCTTCCTTAAACCTTTTAATAGTTCCTCTTTCTTTTGACCACACAACTCAAAATACTCTTTCCGTATTTTTTCCTTTTTTTCTTTACTTTTTTCTTTTCTCCACTTTCTTAAGTCCTTTCTGACCTCTTTCTTTTTCTCTTTAGAATCCTCACCCCAACCACTTCCATTCCCCTCTTTACTGACTACATATTTGTTGTTGCACTCTAATTCTCTTTTTATTTCTCCTCTCATTTTTTACATCTCCTTGTCCACATTGCCCTCTCCCATTTTGATATTTCTAAACTTATCTCTAAGCTTTTCTTTTCCTTGCCTTGACCAATCCCCTTTTCTTACACTTTTTTACCCTTTTCCCCTTTTTATTTATATTGCTATTACTTTTTTCTCCCTCAAATCAATACAATCACCTACATCTAGATGCTTTACCTTCTCTCTGACTTATAATTTATTACGTTTTATACCTCTCCAACCGTTTTAGCCTTCTCCACCTCTTCCTTAAACCTTTTAATAGTTCGTCTTTCTTTTGACCATACAACTCAAAATACTCTTTCTGTACTTTTTCCTTTTTTTTCTTTACTTTTTAATTTTTTTCGTTTCTCCACTTTCTTAAGTCTTTTCTGACCTCTTTCTTTTTCTCTTTAGAATCCTTACCCCAACCACTTCTATTCCCCCCTTTACTAACTACATTTTTGTTTGTGCACTCGAATTATCCTTTTATTTCTCCTCTCATTTTTTACATCTTCTTGTCCACATTGCCCTCTCCCATTTTGATATTTCTGAACTTATCTCTAAGCTTTTCTTTTCCTTGCCTTGACCAATCTCCTTTTCCTAAACTTTTTTACCTTTTTCCCTTTTTATTTATATTGTTATTACTTTTTTCTCCCTCGAATCAATACAATCACCTACATCTAGATGCTTTACCTTCTCTCTGACTTATAATTTATTACGTTTTATACCTCTCCAACCGTTTTAGCCTTCTCCACCTCTTCCTTAAACCTTTTAATAGTTCGTCTTTCTTTTGACCATACAACTCAAAATACTCTTTCTGTACTTTTTCCTTTTTTTTCTTTACTTTTTAATTTTTTTCGTTTCTCCACTTTCTTAAGTCTTTTCTGACCTCTTTCTTTTTCTCTTTAGAATCCTTACCCCAACCACTTCTATTCCCCCCTTTACTAACTACATTTTTGTTTGTGCACTCGAATTATCCTTTTATTTCTCCTCTCATTTTTTACATCTTCTTGTCCACATTGCCCTCTCCCATTTTGATATTTCTGAACTTATCTCTAAGCTTTTCTTTTCCTTGCCTTGACCAATCTCCTTTTCCTAAACTTTTTTACCTTTTTCCCTTTTTATTTATATTGTGATTACTTTTTTCTCCCTCGAATCAATACAATCACCTACATCTAGATGCTTTACCTTCTCTCTTACTTATAATTTCGTTAAGGATAAACCATCCTAACTCCTCGAAGCTCTTTAACAACTTCTTCCCCTCCCCATGTAGTACCTTATCTTTTGATTGTCTTCCTCTCTCTTCTCCTAATTCCCTTTCTCCTCTATCTCCTGTTTTTGCATTGAAATCCCAGCCTATTATAAACCTAATCCCTTCTTTATTTTCTTCAAACTTTTTTTATCGCCTCTGCTTTCTCCTGCATATCTCCGTTCACATAAACTCGCAATATCTTCTACTTCTCTGCTACCATCTTTACCTCTCCTATTATTAATCCTTGTTTTTGTTATTTCCCCTCTTTCTTATAATTCCCTGTTATACATTCGTTCCTCGCTCTTATTACCGTTCCTCCCATTGCTCTGCCTTTTTCTTCTTCCTCTTTGCATTCTGAAATTTCCATTTGTAACCCCTTGGTAACATTTCCCTTACTCTTTCCCATTCTTCTTTATATAGCCACCTCTCCATGATTATTACTACATCCCATTGTGTCAAATTTCTCATAAACTCCCTATCCTTTTCTTACAATCCTGCTATATTCCAGTAACATATCCGCCATTGTTCCCTTCATTGTCTTCTTGTCCCTTGTTCCTTTTTACTATTTCTTCTTTTCCTATCACTTGTTACCTCCTCTCCTAGTTTCGCGGCTCCTTATTTCTGATTAACTCTTCACTTTCTTCATTCTAATCCCACCATACTCCGTATATCTGTATTCTTCTATACTTACCAATGCTCTTCTTCCTTTTTTTCTTTCCTCTTCCGCCATTTTTCTAATCTTATACAGCATCTTCCTTTCTATCATTGTCTCCCCTCTTTACTCTTCGCTTTCTACACTTCCCAGTTCCTTTATCTCTGCCTTAGCATCAATCCTCTTAACTACTTCTTCCAATCCTTCATGCAGCACCTTCCCTTTATCACCATGTTTCTTTTTCTTTCTTTCCTCTATTTCTTTTCTATTCTTTGTTCCATTTTTCTCAAACTTTCATTCTCCGTATTCCAACTCTCGCCCCACCAAAATGCCGAAATTATCTTCTTTATCCTATCTTGCATCTCCTTTACCTGTTTATTA
The DNA here is from genome assembly GCA_010014905.2 of Druon quercuslanigerum. NCBI lineage: Eukaryota > Metazoa > Arthropoda > Insecta > Hymenoptera > Cynipidae > Druon > Druon quercuslanigerum. Next base: position 26,751 of record JAAAKG020161466.1, read on the forward strand.
TCTCCCTGTTTCTTTAGTTTTTGTTCCAATAACTGCTTCTATTTTCTATCTGTTCCCTGACTTATTCTTTTTTCCGCTGCAAAGTATATGTTGTCTCTGAAAACTGTATTTGTTTGTTAAAAATTCCTCAACTTTCTTTGGAATTCATTTATTTTGTGGAAAAAGCGTTCATTGATTAGATAATTAATTTGGTTTGTTGAAACATGATCGTTTTCTTTGAGGATTTAATTATGTTGTTAAAAATTGTGCTTTTTTGTTTAAATTGAAATGACTGAAAAATCTTTTCTTTTTTTTTTGTTGAAAAGTCAGGTTTTAAACTGAAAATTCAATTTTTGGTATTTTATTTTGACTTAAAAACATCTATTTTTTATTTAAAAATTTAACTATATAATACGAAAATTTATCTGTTTTGATTGAAAATTAACTTTCTAGTTAAAAATTATTCTTTTACCTGAATTCTTTTGACGTAAATTTTTCTTTTCACTAAAATGATGCATTAAAATTTTTTTTTTTATTTTATTAAAAGATCTTTGTCTTGAAATAAATGTTTCAAACACAAAAAGTAAAGATTTATTTTTTAGTAAAAGACATTTTTTAGTTGTAAATTCTACCATTTAATTGAAAATGCATTTTTTATTGCAAATTATTTTTTTGTTCTGTCTACACATCCATTGTTTTTAAAAATGTTGTAATTTTGAGCTTGCAAACTTTAGCCTCTTGTTAAAAAGTTTTCTTTTTTCCTTTAATTGAAATAGTTATAAAATAAAAAATCCTTTTTTTTGTTCAAAAGTAATTTTTTAAAAAGCTGAACACATATTTTTTAGTTTAAAATTCGTTTATTTTGTTGAAATTTAATCTTTCGATTTGAAAATTTAACGATTTTAGTTTCAGTTGAAAACATATCTTTCTTAGTTAAAAATTAACTATTTGGTTAAATATTCAACTTTTTCAATTAAAAATTCATCTCTTAGGTTCATCTTTTCGCTTAATGATTAAATTGTTTAAAGTTCTTCTGTTTAGGTTGAATTTTACTGTTTGAAAAATCTTTTTTTTTAGTAATTTTTTTAACTGGAAATTTAACTATTTTATTTTTAGTTCAAAGCTGCTTAGGCATCTAGTACTTTTATTCCTAAAAAATCAGGTTAAAATATTAAAAATTTTACCATGTATACGCGGGGGAACTTAATTTTTTGTTTAGAAAAAATGTTCAAAAATCACGTTTGCGTGGATGGATGATTCCCATTGCATTTTAGAGCAAAATGTCCATAAGAAGAAAGAAAGAAAACAAAATTATGAAAAAATTTTGTAACAGAAATAATGCGATATCTTTAATATTTTCCGAGTTATGGTACCTTAAAAAGTCCCCACTTTTTCGATTTTCAGCGAATAATAGCTAAGTTTCAAGAACCACTATGTATCTTTGTCCCTAATTATCTTAGAAAAAGTGTTTCACAGATGAGTGAAAGAAGGGTCAATTTCCTATGATTCTAAAAAAAGAACAATGTTCTACCTATAACGGGTCATAAGTTATGACCCCGCAAAGTTAACCCTTTCTGCCTATTTTTAGGGGCAAAAAAGTGGAGTTTAGTTTTTTTAAATAAATCGCGCCAGGTTTAATTTGCGTTTATGATACCTGAAGATGAAATATAGTATACAAAAATCTAAGAACACATAAAAAAATCGTTCAGTTCTATTAGTGTGGGAAATGCGGGGTTTCAAAAATTCCATTTTTTCGGCATTTTTGACCAAAAAAGGAAAGGTTTTGTTTTTTAAAAATACTAATAGGACTGAAAACTTTTTTTTGGCTTGAGCCATATTTTTATACACTCTATTTCATACTCTGACATCATACACGCAAACTAAATCTGACACGATTTATTTTGAAAAAACTTAACTCCACTTTTTTGGCTCTAAAAACAGACCCAAATTGTAAATTTCGAGGGGTCATAACTCATGACTTATTAGAGATAGAACATTGTTCTTTTTTTAAACTCACAGCAAATTGAGTCTACTTTAATTCATCTGTAACACACTTTTTCGTAAAGTAATTATCTACAACGTTACACAGTGTTTTTGAAACTTAGCAATTATTCGCTGAAAACCGAAAAAGTGAAGACTTTTCAATCTGGCATAACTCAGAATATATTAAAGATAGCGGATTAATTTTTTCACAAAACTTTTTTATAATTTTGTTCTCTTTATTTCTGCTGTTGGACATTTTGCTCTAAGATGCAATGGGAATCATCCATCCACGTAAACGCGATTTTGAAAAAACTTAAGTCCACTTTTTTGGCTCTAAAAGCAGACCCAAATTGTCAATTTCGAGGGGTCATAACTTATAACTTATTAGAGATAGAACATTGTTCTTTTTTTAAACTCACAGCAAATTGAGTCTACTAGAATTCATCTGCCAAACACTTTTTCGTAAAGTAATTATCTACAAAGTTACACA
>JAAAKG020161477.1:0-29201 GCA_010014905.2 Druon quercuslanigerum
TTGAAATAATTTTAAATAATTAAAAAAATGAATAATTAAAAAAATTTACAATAATTTGAAATAAAAATTACTGATGATAAGAATCAAAAGTATAAGAGAGCCCCAATGAAGCACCACCTTTGTGCGTGGCCTATTCGGTCCTGTCTTAACGAAGGAGGCGAGCAGCAGACCGGCCGAGAACCGTGATCATCGAATAAAACTAAACTCAGATACGATTGAATATTTTTAATCATATCTCGGGAACTGATGAAGATTTTTTAAGTTTCTTTGGTTTAAATTAAAGACAAAATTTTAGGCTCTATGTTGTATAATTATCAGATTTTTGATACAATTTTCCTAGGTCATGCTAATAGTTGAAGTCGAGGTACAAAATTTTTGAAAATCTAGAATTTTTTTTTAAAACTTATCACGTACTATATTCTCTTTAGCAAATAAAAAAAAATCTGTTTGATATTACTAGACGTGAAATTTCATAGGCTTTCCAACTTTGATTTTTTAAATGCCCTGTCATCTTTTTTCGCTGAGTCATCGTGGTTCAAAGCCAGCAGTGATTTTTAATAGTGCTTGCGTCAATCGATCTCATAATTTCCGACGGTAGTGTATCTTTAAAAAACGTAAAATTATTAAAAATTACAGAAAACACATTTTTAATAAATAATTTGTTTATAAGAGTTTTTTGTTTATTCTATCATGATGGAATATATTTATCTAATGTGAATGTATTAAACGTATATGATTACAACATTTTTTATATTAATGACGAGTACCGGAAAAATCACCATTTTTCAACATGTTTGTTTATTTAGAAAATAATTATAAATCTAAATCAAAACTGAGGCTCAAAAACTTTCTTTGAAATTTTCTCTGCTGTTTTACAGTTTTTTCCGTCTCAACTGGTCAATATATGAGGGCTGTACTTTATTTTAAACCAAAAAATCCATTTTTCTTCCACGGCGCCCTGAAGGGGGTTCAATCTTTGTATAATGATTTGTGACAATGGGGTTGTTGCATATATTAAATTATATTTTTTCCTGGTCAAATAAAAGGTTTGATTTTTCAGATGTGTAAAGAGTATACTTTTTAAATTTTTGCGGGAAAATGAGGCATTCTGATTGGGGCAGTGTCGGAAGTAAGCATCAGTATGATTAGCGCAGTTGATGAGGGAATAATATGGCTCCTATTGATCAGAGTAAACATAACCTAATTTCACGTTTATTATTTAAATTGTGTTTAAAAAATATGAATAATTCTTCAGAAAGGTATTTAAAATTCGTATAAATCGATTCAAACCGGATTTATAAAGTATGGCGGTGCGTATGTGCCAGCTGTCTGTTGAATACTTCGTTACTCCAGTAACTGTATTTTAATTTAACCAGTATTTTGATTGGCTCAGCAGTTTGCAGGATGTCACGTTTCAAAATCACAGAGTTGTTTGAATAGGGTTGTAGATCTTCTTTCTAAATGTTTTTTCTCATGAATGAAGTATTCTAAACTTTTTTTAAATGTACCTATACAAATTTTAGATTCTTATGCAGTATTTAATACATATATTATTTTCCAATTCATGCAGGAACCCCATTGTCAGTTTTAATACATTTAAAAAGTTGAGTCGAAATAAATTTGCTGCTGATTAAAAGAATTGTTGAAATTTTCAGATTGATGTATCACTGCTGAGTGCAAATTTATGCAATGTACCAACAATTGCCATTATAGTAGCAGCAGCCGAAATAGCATTATTTATTGCATTCGCGCCTGAGGATGAATTGAATTTTCCTGATTGGCAATTTTATAGAGGGTGTTTACCAAAAAAGTGCTTCAAAGGGAGAGAGTAAGCATTTTTTTATTCAACTTTATTACAGTTTTTAACTAACCCGAAGGGTTTATCGAATCTCAATTTTGATGTACATCTGAGTTCAAGAATTTAAAAATTCTAAATAATACAATTGCTTCAAAAGACTTCAAAGGGAAATTACAAATTTACGGTAAATTTAAATAATTAAAAGCAGTACAAAGAATTCACAACAGTTCAAATACTTCAAAATAATTCTAAAAATCCAAAGGAATTCAAAATACTTTCTTACTAGTATTTCTAAGAAACCATAAACTATTTTTTTGTTTACGTTTTTAAACTTTTAAATTCGAGCTAAATATAGATTCTGAGATCTGAGTATTATCAGTCGGGTTTTAAAATAAAATTAAATTAAATTTGAAAAAAATCTAATGATTTCAGATGCACCTAAAAGCATTGTAGCAAACTTTAAAGGAAATTTGTTTATTTCAAAGGATTTTACAAAATTCTAAGAAAAATTCAAGTTTGTTTAAAATACATTAATAACTTTTAGAATTTAGGAAGAAATTTTTTAATATTTTATAAATGTAAGTATTGAAACATCATTCTAAATTAAAAATGCCTCTTTATCTTCTAGATTTTTCTCCAAATTTTTAAAAATCTTCTTAAATTACAAAAAAAATTAATAATTCTTCAAAATAAAAAATCAATTAAAATTATTCCATGAATCCTATGAAAGTTTATTTACTATCTTGAAACTTTTAAAAATCCTTACACAACTTCTGCATTTTTCTGGACATCATCATAAACCTACATTTTGTTTTAAATTATTTTTTAATCTTTTCAAAACTTCTAAACCTTCAAAATTCTACATAATTTGCTAAACCTACTAAATATTTTTTTTAAATAATACGAAATATTCCTACAATTTTTTTTATTCCTTTAAAATTTAGAAATTTCGGCATCTAAATTTTCTTAACAATTTTTTTTAAATTTGAATTACTTTTTTATTCTTTCAAAACATCTAAAAATTCAAAATATTTTGTATAATGATTCGAATTTTTCTTAATTTATTTTCTTCATAAGCTTGTAACAATTTTTTCAATCTTTTCAATAATGTTTAAATCTTATTGAATATTAAGTAAAAATTTAATTTTTTAAATAAAAAATAATTTTAGATTTTCTTAAAAGGTTTCTTTTTTCAATAACTTTAAAAATGTGCATTAAAAAAATTTTTAAATCTTTATAAGTTTTTTATCATTTTCTAAATTATTTAAAAACTTCTTAATATCTCCTAAATTACCTCGATTTTTTCCAATAATCTGAAAAAAGTTTTTTAATTAATTTGCAACCTTTTAAAATTGATTTAAAAAACTTGTTTTCGATATCTTCAGAAATCAAAGTTTCGTTTTAAAATTTTTCTTTATCTCATTAAATTTTAACTTGTTTTTTAATATTTTGAAAACTTAAATATCTTTTAAATATATTTGAAAAAGATGCGAATTATTCCAAATTTTTTTTATTCTGCATAAACTTCTAAATCCTCCAGGATCTTTTTTAACCATTGTGGAAATCTGCTTAAACCCTATTAAATATTCTTTTTAAATTAATTTGTTTAAAATAAAAAATCATTTGGAATTTTTCTAGTAATCTAAAGAAAAAATTTTCATTCTTTTGAAACGTATCAAAATCCTTATTTTTTCGAAATATTAAAAAATTTACATTGACTCTGGATTTTTTCTATAATTTTTTAATCTTGCAAAACTGAAAAGGTTTCATCTTGTAGATTCATTTCCCAAAAAACAAAAGCATTTATTATTTTTTCATGAAACTTAAGAAAATGTGTGTGTTATTTTTAAACGTTTCAAAATTCTTTTGAAAAGCTTCTAATTTTTTCTTTGAAACCTTCAAAAATCTACATTTTGACTCAAATGTTTCGAAGTCTTTTCAAAACTTCTAAGCCTTCTAAATATTTTTACAATGATTCGCATGTTTCCTACACTTTTCTTTTCTGATTGTACATAAACTTCTAAACTTCCTAAAAACCTTTAAAAAAGATTTGAATTTTTCCTCAGTTTTTTTTTCAATTCTGAACCATTTTACCATTTGCCTTAAAATTGTGTAAATTCTTTTTAAATAATTTTTCTCTTAAAATTAATTTTTCAACAAAAATCAAAAATAATTTTACTTTTGCCTAGAAATCTTAAGAAAATCTCTTCATTCTTTTAAATCGCTTAAAAACTTCAAAAAATCTGAAACTTTAAGAAATCGTCTCTATTACAAAACAAAAATCAATAACAATTTTCCCGTGAATCATAATAAAATTTCTTTATTCTCTTGAAACTATTTCAACATTTTTAAGGAGTATCTACAATTTTTCCTGATCTTCTAAAATGTACATTTTGTTTGACATTTTTTTAAATATATTTTTTAATGTCAAATCATTTTTAAATTATTCTAAACTTAGTTTATATTTTAATCTATTGAAAACTTTTCAATCTTTTAAATATCTTTTTAAATATTTCAAATTTTTCTGAAACTTGAAAGGACAATTTTCCTTAAACTTCTACACTTTCCAAAAATATTTTTTATGGGAAGGCAACATGAAAATAATAATTTTGATTACAGCATAGAGTTGGCTACGATTGAAAAAACTCGAAAGAAGCTGATAAAACTGGCACTGCTCTCAAGTAACCCTACGACGGATTATATATCGGTTTATAAAAAATATAAGCGTTCACGATACGGACATATATCAGAAATTGTCATTGGCAGATTGTTAAAAATTTCGCACCACGATTATGATTAGAAAGTGTTATCTAGTTAGAAAAAATTTGGTCGTGATCGAGTTTTAATGTAAGAAAATTTTAATGTTTTTATTCATATGTTATTACCTAGCAACATTCATTTCGTTGTATTTATTATTTAATAGCAACTCGTTGAAATTTAACGGTTCTTTTTTTTATGGAATCCTCTTCACAGAGAATTTTAGTTTCAGAAAAAAATAATTTTTATACTGTATATTCCTAATTATGTAATCGACAATGAGAACATTTCTCTTTTAAATAACAATTTTAAATTATTGGATAAATAAATTATTATTCCTTTTGTCACTGGTCTCTGATAATAAGTACATAAATTGACTTTTCAATTTTTCTCTTTATTTCACCAAAATAATGAAAAACTAATGTTAAACAACATTTTAATAACTTGTATACATAAACAAGCTGACCACAAAACTTCATTTTCAGAATTCCCTGAATTTTCCTAGTTTTCCATTACCAATTTTCCATTTTCCTTGAGCATTAATATATTTTGTTTAATTATAATTATAATTATAATTATTAATATTAATTAATAATTATAATTCATTTTCAAAAATCTACAGAGAATTGAAACTAATCTTAAAATATAAAAAAAACCGTTATTAATTCAGTAAGGCTGAAGTGAGTTTTAAAAATTCAAGTGAATAAAAAAGAATTTGGTGAAATGTGTGAGAATTCAAGGTGAGTTTTATAAGGCTTTAAGATTAATTAAATAAAAACTGTTTTAAGAAATTAGGATTAATAAGGCTGAATTCCAAATAAATTAACATACATTGCAAAAAGTGTTTAAAAATTCATTAAAATATTATAAAATCACATGAAATTCTATAAAATCTGATGGCATATTCTAAACTCATGGAAAATTTATTAAAATATTTTTTTAACTTTTTAAATCATATACAATCATTAAAATCCTCGAAAACTTTACAAAATCCCTTGGGAGCCTTTAAAATAGTTTAGAACCCCATAGGGATGACATTTTTTAAATCCCTTAAAATAATTTAAACCTTGAAATTTTTTTAATCTCTTAAAAATGCAATGAACTTTCTTAAATAGCCTCAATTATTTTAAACACTTTGATTTTCCTTTAAATTATTTTTTAAAATTTTATTCTATGTTTGCTTTAAATGACTGAAATCAAGTGAAAAAATACATTTTTCTGGATAAAACTTCCCTGAATTTTTCGAATCCTTTTAAATGTTTTGAAATCCTTTGAAATGTGAAAAGAAATATTACTAAATATTTTTAAATCTTGAGCTTAAAATCCTTTAGAATTTTTAAGATATCTTGAAACCATAACTTCTGAAAATCTAGGAAATTCTTGAAAACCCGATAAAAATTTTTTTAAATTACTTATAATCATTCAAGGCTTAAAATTTGTGAAAGAAAAAAATCCTTGGAATATTTAAAAATACCATAAAATGTTTCAAATCATTTAAAATCTTTTATAAGCCCTTGATATTTTTTAAGTATCTTGAAAAATTCTTTGAATTCATTAAACAATACATGTCAAATTAATGAAATCTGCTAAAAATTTTTTGGAATATTTCAAAACAGTGGTAAACTTCCAAAAGTACCCTAAAGTCTTCCAAATCCCTTAAAGATTATTTTTTACTATTAAAAGTTTCTTGTAATCTTGTAAATTCTCCCCAATATTTCAAACCCTTTAAAATAATTTTAAATTTTTTGAAATTCCTTGAAATCTTTTTAAATCCCTTACAATTTTTTAAGGCTCTTGTCAATTTCTTCGGTTTTTTAAAAATCTTTTTATATACCATCAAATATTTCACATTTTTTTAAATCTTTTAAAATCGCTTGGAACTTATTAAATCTCTTAAAAAATCCTTTGAATTTAAAAAAATACCTTAAAATATTTAAACCCCTTTCGAAATATTGAAATCTGTTAATAATTTTTTGGAAACTTTCAAAATACTCTAAAATAATTCAAATCCTTTCAAATCGTTTGCAATCTCTTGAAACTTTTCAAAGCTGCTTAAAATTTTTTAGAATTTTTTGATATATCATAAAATCTTTTAAATTTTTTCAAATTATTAAAATTTATTAAAAAATAGTTTTCTTTCTTCAGAAAAACACTAAAATATTTCAAATTCTTTGACATCTTATGTAATCCCTCATAGCTTTTTAAAACTTTTAGTAATTTCTTTAAATTTGTAAAACATCCAAAAATCTTTAAAATACTTTGAAATCCTTTCAAAATATCGAAATCTGTTAAAAATGTCTAGAAATCTTTCAAAATACCGTCAAATATTTCAAATCCTTTGAAAGCCTTTGTTATTCTTAAAACTTTTTAAAGCTGCTGAAAATTTCATGGAATTAAAAAAAAATATCTGAAATAAAAATATCCTAAAATCTTTGAAATTCCAACAAATTATTAAAATTTATTGAAAATTTCTTTGAATCTTTTTAAATTCTCTAAAATATTCCGAATCCTTTGAAATCCTTTGAAATGCTTTAGAATTTTCAAATTATGGAAATCCATTCAAAATATATTTCAATCTTTTAAAATACCCAAAAATATTTCAAATTGAAATATTAAATAAATTAAATATTTGAAATATTTTGAATTCCATTCAAACTTTTTTAAACTCGTGTCCAGTTCTTTGAATTCTTAATAATAATATAAAATCTATACAATCTTTTGGAATACCTTCAAAATTATAGAAATTTATTGAAAATTTCTTGAAATCTTTCAAAATGCCATAAACAGTTTTCAATTCTTTGACATTTTTAATAATCCTCGAAACTTTTTAAAGATTTCTTTGCATTTCTAAAAATACCCCAAAATCTTTGAAATTCCTTGAAATTCTTGAAATCTAATGAATGTTTCTTGCCATTTTTTAATATGCTCTACAATGTTTTGAATCATTTTCAATCCCTTGATACTTTCTAAAGCTCTTGAAAATTCCTTGGAATTAAAAACGACTAAAGTCTTTGAAATTTCTTAAAATTATTAAAATCTATCAATTTTTCTTAGAATCCTTTAACATTCTTTGAAATATTTCAAACTCCTTTGAAATCCTTGGAACTATCTGTAGAAAATTTTTCTTAATTTTTAAAAATGCCCAAAAATCTTTGAAATTATTGACTTTCCTTCTAATAATTGAAATCTATTAAATGTTTCTGAGAATCTTTTACTATTTTCTAAAATATTGGTATTTCTATTTAAAACAGGATTATAGTGACTTTGTCTTTAAAAAGTAATTAAAAATTAACTTAAGGAAAAATTTAATTACAAAAATTCCCTAAATAGTGAAATTTTTTTCAAATTCTCGACTTTCCCTCACTAACTAAATTCTCCGACTATTCCCTGATACTATTTCGAAATTTAAAAAATCTTCTTTGGATTAGAATATTTTGGTTTTCAAAGTTATAGTTCGATAGTATCTCGAATAATCTATGATTTCGATAATAAAATTTCGAGTGAGGCACACATTTACCATATGTTTCAACACGCATGCTTAAATTAAAACTACTTCATTGGCTCTATCGTCCGCCATTTGAAAGAAAATTTAAAATCAGCGAATAGCCATGCCTTAATCGCCGCATGCGCACTGAAAATTATTTTCATTTTGGCATCATTGCCAAATTTCAATGTTTTTCCCTCTATTCGTGGTGCAGGTACAGAGTGTGACATTTGCGTTTCGTTCATTCAAGGTGCATATTTTCTACGATTAATTAATAAAATAAACGCAAATTATGCCTAAGAGGAAAAACCAAGCCTTAATCGATTCTGACAGCAGTGGAAGTTCCGAAGAAAGCGTCTCAGACCTCGAAAACGTGAGTTCCTAACCTATAATTGACACTTAAGATTTTTTTCCTCTTTTCGAGCAACATTTCAATCATATTTTGTCAGAAGTCTGTAAACAATTGTTTAACATTCTTCGATTTTAAAACTCTTGGTAATATACTGCGATTTTGGTTGCATATTATTTCTCATTTACTACCCCAAAAAAAAAAACTAAAAAGATTTTCACAGACTGTTCCACACCTTTCAACCCCGACGTCGATATGCAATTGTACTATTTTTGGAATATATTTCAGATTTCTGTCTTATAACCTTTGTTTAGTTATTTCAAGTGATAGATTTTTTAATGGATTTGAGAATAATGAATGAACAAAATGGTGTTAAAGCTGCAACAAGTTTCGGTTTGTGTTGTAAAAATTGTTGGTTATGTTTTTGTTTAATCGCTGACAGTTTTCAGCCTATTTCTGTTTATTTTTGAAATTATTCGTCAATTAATTTATATTATAATATTCTTAAAAAAATTATATTTTTTATTTGGAAATTCATATTTTCTGTTGTAAATTTTCCTTTTTTTGTTGAAGATACATCATTTTAGTTTTTAAAATCTTTTCTTTAGTTGAAAATTTATTTTTTAACTGAAAATGTATATATTCCGTTTTTGTCTTAAAATTGATCTTTTTCAATTGAAAGTCGAATTGTTTGGTTGAAAAGTTTTTGGTTGGAAATTCGTCTTTTTGCACAAGATAATTTTATTATTTTAAATTCAATTCTACAATTTTTGTTCAAAATTGATCTCAGGCTTTACAAGTTCACCTTTTTTTTGAAAATCTGTCTTTTTTGTGAAAATAACTTTTTTTTCTTTTTATTTAATTCAGTTTATTTATTCATTATTTTATTTACTTTACTTAATTAAGTTTCGTTTTTGTTTATTTTTTTGATTTTTTGGTTATAAATATAATCTTTTTGATTTTAATACTCTATTTTATTGAAAATTTATGTGTCTTGTTGAAAATTTGTCTTTTTTGGTAGAATAATAATCTTCTTGGTTGAAAATTCATCTCCTTAGTAAGAAATTCAACAATTTTGTTCAAAAGTCATCTTTTTGGTTTAAAATAATATTTCAAAACTTAATTATTTGGTTGAAAATTAATTTTTTTTTAGTATTTTATTATCTTGGATTAAAATTAATTTTTTTTAATAATAATTCATATTTATTAGTTCAAAATAAATTTTTTTAATAAAAAATTTACTTCTTCCATTTTTTGTTTAAAATTGATCTTTTTGAGTTGAAAATTCAACTTTTTTGTTGAAAATGTATGTGCCTTGTACAAAATTCGCGTTTTTGATAGAATATTGATTTTCTTTGTTCAAAATTTATCTCTTTAGTTAAAAATTTACCAATTTTCTTTAAAAATCGGCTTTTTAGTTTAAAATAATCTTTTTAACTTAATTTGGTTCAAAATGGAACTTTTTGAGGTCAAAATTCAATTATTTTGCTGAATTTTTTTTTCCAAATAAAAATTCGTCTGTATTAGTTGTAAAATATTTTTTTTAATGCAAAATTTAATTCTTTCATTTTTTTGTTCAAAAATTTTTTTTTTTTAAATTTGTAACTCTATTTCTTTTTTAACTTATGTATCTTTAAAAATTTGTCTTTTTTGGAAGAATGTTAATTTTCTTGGTTGACAATTCATCTCTGGTTAGAAATTTAAGAATTTTGTTAAAAATTCGTCTTTTATGGATATAAACAATATTTTGAACTTAATTTTATTTAAAAAAATGTTGAGTTCAAAACTCAATTCTTTTGATGATAATTCGTCTTTTTTTGTAGAATACTATTTTTTTAATTAAAATTTTTATTTAATTCGTCTCTATTGATTCAAAATAATTTTTTTGAATAAAAAGTGAATTCTTCCATGTTTTTTTAAATTTTATCTTTTTCATTTTAAAACTCTATTTTATTGAAAATGTATGTGTCTTGTTGAATTTTCGTATTTTTTGGTAGAATATTAATTTTCTAGGTTGAAAATTAATCTTCCTAGTTAGCATTTCAACAATTTTGTTGAAAATTCGTCTTTTTTGTTTAAAATAATATTTTGAACTTAATTTGGTTCAAAAATTATCTTTTTGAATTCAAAACTTAATTATTTTGTTTAAAATTTATCTTTTTGGTAGTATATTAATGTCTTGGTGGAAAATTAATTTTTTTTAAATAAAAATTCATCTTGATTGTTTTAAAGTAATTGTTTGAGTAAAAAATGTAATTCTTCCATTTTTTTAAAATTTAACTATTTTGTCAGAAATTCGTCTTTTTTGGCTCAAAATAATTCTGTTAACTAGGAATTTCATTCTTTCAGCCTACTATATCGTTCAATGATTATCAAATGAAAAAAACCGTTATAAGAATTTTTTTGATAGGAACTATTAACACTCGCAAAGAAAAAAACCAAAACACAAAATGAGTCGTCAGCTGCTGAAGAAGATTCGGCAAAGAAGGCAGCTGGTTCCGACACATCAGACTCAGATGGTGACTGGGATGCAAAAGGAGGGAAAACCAAGAAGAATAAAAAACCGCCGGCCAAAAGGAGTAAGCGAAAGATGACAAAGTCTAGTTCTGAAGACAGTGACAGTGATAAAGAAGAGACCAAAGACTCGGAATTAGAAGATGGTACTTGATTAAATTAATCGGGCCTCACAGACCGGTTCCTATATTCCTTATTGTATCGTATATTCAGTTAAGGTCCCTAAAGTATCCTGTATTCAAGATATAGTCCCTATGGGTATCCCATTTGAGTAAAGCACCATTTCAATTAAGGTCATTAACTATTTTTGAATTAGCTTGCATTCTTTGAAATATTTCATGGTATTTATAAAGGTTCCGAGAAATTTTTAGTAGATTTCAATAATTTTTAGGCATTTTTTAGATTTTAGTGTTTATTTAAAACTTCTAAGGCATTTTCAGGAACCTTTAATTGAATTATTTTGGAGAATTTCAAAAGATTCCAAGGATTTTTAAGAATAATTTAAGTAATTTCCAGTGATTTTAAAGTTTTTCAAATATTATAGGAAACAGAATTTTGTAGAATTTCTGTAGATATGGATCAATTTCACAGAACGTATGAGGTTTTAAAATATTTTATAAGATTTCCGAGGATTTTAATTATTTCAAGGGATTTTAAAACTCTCAATGTATTTTAATAAATTTTCCATGATTTCAGAAAATATCATCATAGAATATCGCGGAATTTTATAATATTTTAGTGCATTTTAAAGAATTTATTCATGCGAATTGATGTATTTTTAGGGGTTTAAGTATTTGAAAAGATTTGGAGTCCACTTTGAATTCTTTGGAATTCTCTTGAACTTTATGAATTCACTGGATGTTTTTTAATTCACTTGAATTTCTATAAATTTACTCTTTTTTACTTGATTCAATAGATTTTTTTAATTTTTAAAGGTTTTAGTTTAATTGATCCTGCGGATCAATTGCCAACGTGATTAAAGGATTTGAAATATTCTAACGTATTTTTTTCAAATTCCTTGGCATTTTCAAGAGCTTTAAAAAATTGCAGAGGAGTGTAAAGAATTTAAAATAATTCCGATTATTATAAAAGATTAAAAAGACAGTTTTTATTCATTTCAATAACTCAATGGATGGCTTTGAACGGATATCAAAGGATTCGAAATATTTTAGGAAATTTAAAAAGATTATCAGCATTTTTTTTATTTATTTCAGTAGTTTAAAGGCTTTCAAGGACTGAAATATTTTAGGTTATTTTAAAAGATTCTAAGGCATTTTCAAGAGATTTAAACAATTTTAAGGAATTTTTATTTATAAAATTTATAATAATTTCAAGGGATTTTAAAACTTTAATTGGTTTCAGAGAACTTTTTACAAGACATGAGTGATTTCGCAGATTTGAAGAGAGTTCCAAAATTTTTTTACAATTCATTTGTAATTCGCCCTGAAGCTTTCTATTTTTTTTAATTGTTTTCAACTCACTTAATTACTTTTTAAATTTATGTTGATTTTTTATGAATTTCATCTAATTCTTCTTGCTTCTATAAAATTTTTCTAAATTCACTCAAAATTTATTGTAATTAATCAAATTTTTTTCGATTCTTAAAATTGTTTTAACTCATTTGGATTCTTTTGTATTTGTATTGAATTGTTTTGTAATCATTGTACATTTTTTAATTTACTTGAATCCTTCTAAATTCACTCAACTCTAATTAATTCAGTGAATTTTTTTGAATTTTAAAAAGTTTTTATTTAATTTATCCTGAAGTCTATTAACCTGACCTTGAATTTTTAGGGATTTCTTAAATTTCCTCTGAATTCCCTTGCAATTTTTCTAAGATCATTTAACTGTTACGGACTTCAATGAAGTTTTTTCAAATTGTTTTTAATTCTCTTGATTTTTTTTTATTCACCTTGAATTTTTATGAATTTCATTGAATTCTTCTCTTTGAACTTAAATTCCTCTAAATTCAATACAGTTTTACGGAAATGAATGGAATTTTTTTTTTCAACATTTTTCCCTATTCATTTGGATTGTTTTGAATGTAAATTTAATTGTTTCGAAATTTACAGCACAAGGGTTAGAGAGGAGTCGAGAGAGTTTTTTTTACGGATTTTTACCGAAAGGGGGTCCTTTATGCATGTAAATAAATTTTTGGAAATTTGAAAATAAAAATAATAACTCGCAGAAATTGTCACAAAATTTAATTTAAAAAAAGTCAGAGAATTTTAATAATTTGGAAAAGTCAGGGATATAGAAAACAAATCTGGAAAATTAGAGAATTTATTAAAGATTCTAGCTTACAGATTTTACCAGATTAAAGTTCTGGTTTTAATTATTAGTGGTCACGGAAAACAAAAAATTAATCAAGATACCTATACGTTAAAAAAAAAAAAAAGAGTTTTTGGTCATTTATTTGTCTTGTATTGATATTCAGATATTTTTTTGCAGTTGCTTTCTCTTGAAGATTATCTTTTTAGTTCTACATTTCAATAATTGTTTCAAGATTTAATAACTTTGCTAAAAATTCTTTTTGTTTAAAGATTCAAAAATTTGTTTGAAAACTCAACTATTTTGAAACAAATCATTTTTCTTCGAAAGATTTTGAATTTTCATAAAACCAGTTGCATTTTTAAGTGAGAAGTGATCCTTTTGGGTTAAAAATACCCCTGTTTGGTCGAAAATTCAATTATTTTGTAAAAAATTAAAATGTTGAAAAGTTTACCAAATATGCAACCCTATAGTTGAAAATTAATCTTCTTTACTTCAGAAATCTAAGAAATCTGCTATTTTGCTTAAACATTTTATTTGCATCACTTTGTTCAGAAATGATTTTTCGTTGAAGATTCATATTTCTGGTTAAAGCTTTATCTCTTTGAGGGAAAGTTTAACTATTTTATTGAAAATTGATCTTTTTTAACTGAAAATTCAACTACTTGAGTGAAAGATGAACTACTTTTTTGAAAAATTTTTTTGCACAAAATTCATATCATCTTGTTAGAAATTTCATTTCTGTAAAAATAATTTGTCTTTTGGCTTGAAGGTTCAACAATTTATGTGAAGAATTTTTTCTTTCATGGCTAAAAAATCTATACGTATTCAAAACTCGTGATTTTGGTTTTAAAATTTATTTTCTTAATGAAATTTTATCTTTTTTGGTTAGAATATCAGTTATTACACATTTTAAATGATAATTCATCTCTCTAGCTTGAAAATCTAATTATGTTGTTAACAATTTAATTATTCTGTTGAAAATTCATGTATTTTGTTAAAAAAATTCATTTTTGTTTTTTGTAATAAAATTTGCAATAAAAAAAATTCATTTAATAAAAATCTTACAACTCCTGTCATTTAGAAAAAAACATTATTTGTTATGAAAGATGTTAACATTTTTCTGCCCGTCGGTTCTTACCAATTTTTGAAAAATAATTGCATTTTAATAAATTACGGCTTATTTTTCCGGGAAAACATTCTCTGCAACTTTATTTTTTCCAATTTCAATATTAACTAAATAATGTTAAAATATATTTATTTGTTTAAAACATATTTTCTTAACAAAAAAATTGTTCTGACGAGTTCAGCCAAAGGAAAATTTACTTTTAAAAGTGGAAACAGCAGAATGTAGAGAAAGTTTTTCTGCGAAAAATAACTCTTTATTTATTAAAATGAAATCATTTTTCAAAATTTGGTGGGAATTGAATTGGTTTTTTTGTTGTTGTGAATTTAAACATTTTTTATTTGAAATATAATCAGTTATAATAATTTTCTTCTTAAAATCACAGAAATTTATTTTTTTCAGTATCTGACTTTTGGCATGTCGTACTACTTTAAATACAAATAATTTTCATTAGTTTCCCGGTCCGTTACAGGAGAGAGGGAGGGTTTTGAAGAGCGCCTAGAATCCGTTACATAATTTAAGTACGACCCCCTGCGAGTGTGACAAAAAGTACCCTTCGGTCCCTATATTTTATCCCATAGGGACTGTGAGGCCTGTGATTAAATAATACAAATTAAATTCTGACATGCCTTTATTGTTTTGGATATTCATTTAATGATTTGACTTCCAAAATAGGAGAAGTATCGGACTCCGATGAGAGTGTTTCTGACTCTAGTGAGGAAGAATTTAATGATGGCTACGACGACAAACTCATGGGCGATGAGGAAGATCAAGCACGTCTCGCCGAAATGACTGAGAAAGAACGAGAGCAAGAAATCTTCAAGCGAATCGAGCAACGAGAGATTATGAAAACTAGGTTTGAAATAGAGAAGAAGCTGCGAATGGCCAAGAAGCAGGAGCTGAAGAAGCAGAAGGAGTCGAGAAAGAAAGAGAAGGGGATCGACGATAAGGATAAGAAAGTCGAAAGAGCTCCCGATCCGAAAGAGCGAAGCAAAGACAGGAAGAAAACCATTGAAGAAAAGCAGGACAAAAAGTTTCACGCAATGTCCTTGCTCAAAGCAAGACGAGAGGAAAAGAGGGAACGAGGTGAGAAATTTAATTTCACCGAAAAATTATTGATTCGCTTGTGATTTATTCATTTTGGGTCGAGTGTCTATTTCTTCTTGAGGGAGAAAGGCAGAGGCATAGACTTATAATATTGAATGGTACAATTTGGACATCGTACGTATAATAATATTATACTAAGTAAAAATTGATCATTGATAATAAATAAACAATAGATAGTAAGTAATAAGTACAGCAGGGTGGCCACGAACCCGGGAGAATCGGGAGAAACTTTCGCCGGGAGAAAACCGGGAGAGAAATATTACACCGGGAGATTTTCCATATTTCATCATTCGCGTATTTTCTGATTCTTCAAACTTTCAACAATATTTCCTGCCTTATTTAAAATTCTGCAATTGAGAATGATGAAAATAACGGTGACTTTTGATTTGACAACATCACATCTCTTAAGTAAAAAAAAACTATCCAATTCGTGTAAATGTCACTTGATAATACATGATATGATACTTTTTAATGATATATTTATCTTCTTTAAAATGCCTATAATTTTAATTCACGCTTATATTTTGAATGTGCAATTCTAAAAAATTTAGATCATTCAGGCCTTGAAACTAAAGTTTTTTCTTAAATTAATATTTATAGCTTTCGCATTTTGAATTTCAATATATTGTTGTTTCAAATTTAAACAATAGACAATTTAGGACCATTTCTGTATTAAATATTTCAAAATTTTATATTAAAGGCCTTGATAGTAAGTTTTAAATTTAATAATTTTGGATGTAAATATAAAGGAATTTCGGATTGAAAAGCATAAAATTGTACTATTTCAAAAAATGAAATCACGTCATAGAAAGATTGTTTTGTCTTTTTTACCTTAATTTTTAATTCTCTATCTAAGTTCTTAAAATTGTACGTTTTTTAGATGAAGATTTAAACAAATAAGTCATTTCAAATTAAAACATTGTACATTCGAAAATTTGTAGAATAAATAATAATTCTAAAAGAAGATTTCAAGTTAAAGAATTAAAAATTGAGTTTAACATAGAAAACGATGAAAATTAATCTACCTGAAAATGGATACATCAGTAAAAGGAAAATGTCGGTAATTTTAAGTGGTTACCATTTCAGATTTCTAAATTTTCAAGAACAGCGCTAAATTTTTAATTTTATCCTTTCATAGGTTTTAATTTTAATTAAAATTTAATTGGTTAAATTCTGAACAGTATTTATAAGCAATTTACAAATTATTAATTTTTAAGCGTGATAAATTTACTTCCAGTAATTGAAATTTTAAAGGGTTTGAATATAAAAAGGTTTAAATATCACAATTTTTGGTAACTAAAATTTTATTCAGTTTTAAATTAAGCTCACATTCGTTATTTAATCAGTTTTAATATTAACTTGTAATTTTGTTATGTAATGGCAATTTAAAATTCTAGAATTTCAGAAGCTTTGCATTTGAAACATTAAATTTAGTTTTAAATACTAAATTGTCAAATTTTAATCACTTTGAATTCAAATTTAAAAGTTTGCAATCATTCATTTCTTATTTTTAACGATTTTAATTATAAATAATACAATGTCGATTCCTCTGAATTTTAAATGGTCCAATTGCCATCATTTGAACCTTAAATATTCAATTCTTAACATTTTGACATTCTCATATTTTTAACATATAAATCTAAGATCATGATAGGTTCGTAATTCTCGAAATCAAATTGTTTAAGTTTTAGCGCTTCGAAATAGGAATTATACAATTCAACTCCTTTTTTTAATTTAATTGTCCAAAATCGTTTGTATTTTTTTAAATTTTAGACACTTGCAATTTAAAATTATTAGTTATTAATTATTGTTTTAAAAATATTTAAAACCTTACATTAAAAAATTTGTTTAATAATGAATTTATAAATTTGCATATTTTTATTTTTGTAAATAGAAATTCAGAGAGATTTCGAAAATATTTCAAGTAGATTGAAAATCGAAAATTGAACAAACATTTCAATGATTATCTAATTATTCCACAACGATTTCAAATATTTCGAATAGATTTATAAGACTTCAATCATTTCTCAAAGATTTCACAAAATTTCAATAATTGCAAAAATATTGCCGAATATTTCAAAAATTTGGCAAAGATTTTTCAAGGATTCACAATTATTTTACAAAGGTTCCAAAGCCATAACACAAAGTTTTCAATGATTTCCCAATGACTTTACAGGTTCCACAAAGATTTCAGATAAATTTTAAAGATTTCACGAAGATTTGACAAAGATTACAATAATTTAAGAAAGATTTTAAATATCTCGCAAAGATTTCGAAGATTTTCACAAAGATTTCAATAGTTTCGTAAATATTACTTAATATTTCAAAAATATGTCAAATATTTCGCAAAGATTTTAAAGGATGCCTGATGATTTCACAAGGATTTCAAATATTTTATAGACATTTCTCGAAAATTTCAATGATTTTTCAATTGTTTCAAATATTTCGCAGAGTTCAGATAGATTTAAAAGTTTACACAAAGATATCCATAGATTTCAAATTGATTTAAAAGTCTTCACAAAGACCTAACGATTTCCCAAAGATTTTAATATGTTCAAAAATATTACCAAATATTTTCAAAATATTTCCAGACATTCGAAAAAATGTAATGGTTTTTAAAGATTTCTCAAAGATTGAAAGCGTTTCGTGAAGATTTCTGATAGACCTAAAAGATTTCACAATTACTTAAATTATTTCATAAAGATTTTAGGTAGAATTTAGAGAGTGTGCTATGATTTCAATAATTAAAAAAAGATAAAAATAATTTCGCAAAAATTGCAAAATATTTCAAACGTTTTCAAAGATTTTACAACAATTTTCGGTAGATTTTAAAGATTGCACATATATTTCAATAAATCCCCAATTATTTTAAAGATTTTGGATAGATTTAGAAGACTTTACAAAGACTTCAATTATTTCCCAAAGATTTCTATTATTTTACAAATATAACCAAATAAATTGCAGATTGATAAAAAAAATATTTCACAAAGGTTTAAATGATTTCCTAAATATTTCAAAGATCTCAGATAGATTCGAATGATTTCCCAAAGATTTCAAAAAGATTAAAATAATTTCACAAAAATTACAAAATATTTCAAATATTTCGCAAAGATTTCCAAGGATTTCACAAAGATTAAAAAACAGACTGATTCCATTCCTAATCATGCAATGAGGTCTGCATGAGGTCACAATATTTTTGCATGAAAGTATGTTATTCTATACTTAAAATAAAAGAACTCTTGTTTCACCATTTGGCCAAATGTACATATTCAGTTAGTTTTTCTTTCATGTGATGAGGAATTCTTAGCTCTATCCAATAATCCGAAAAAATTCAAAATTGAGAAAAGAACAGCGATTTTTATGAAAATTTTGAAAATGTTTTTTTTTAAACGGCCACCTTTAAATTAAAAAAAAATTTGTGGATTGTCGATAAAATGGACTACACATTTTCCAAGGCTGGATTTTGGTAAACAATTTCTTCTTATTGAAAAAAGCGTTTTTCGAAAAAAATCATAATTGTTAATTTTTTCTGGAACTCCTTCATTTTCTAAAACTCAATCATGAGTATCTCGATCCGGTCGTGAGTGTTTCATTTTTTTAAATATATAAATTGATGTGTAGTTTTTGAAAAAATTAACCATTTTGATTTTTTTCGTAAAATATTTTTTTCAATATACGGTAAATTTTTCTAATAGTGTGCTTCTGTTTTTTTATTGAATTAATTCAATTAATTATGTTAATGTGTATCACTCCGGGATGGAAATCAGGTTGTAAAAGTGAAATCAGAAAATCCGAATATCCCGAATAAAAAATTTAGAAACTTTTTAATCATTTTGAAAGATTTGAGAAAAAATTATTTAGATTTTATTTTTAAAAGATAATTTTAAGTATTAAAGATTTTAAAATGTGGGATAAAAGAATTTGGAAGACTTTGAGACAATATTTTTAATTTTTCAGAATTTACAAATTTTTTAGGTAAAGTTAATTTTGTCAGGGTGTCTAACGTTTCACGAAAATAAAACACATTTTTTAGGTTCATAGCAAAAATTAAAATAATAATTTAATTTAAAAAAATGTATTTTAAGAGATTATTTAAAAAGAATTTAAAAAATTGTCAAAGAAAAATATGAAAGATTTTAGGGCAATTTTTTTTAATTTTGAAGAAAAGATTTTAATAATTTTAAGGGATTAGAAGGTTTAGAATGTCTGACAAGGTAAAAAAAAAAGAAATTGTTCTTATATTCGTATAAAAATTTTAAATAATTTTTTATTTTCAAAAATGAACTTTAACAAAAAATTAAGAAAAGGTTTTTAAACATATCAAACGATTTCCTAAAATTTCGAAAAAGGGTTTAGAAGATTTTGAAGCAAAATGGTTCAATTTGGTAAGTTTAAAAAATAAACACAAATAAAAATTTGACTAAATCCAAGAAGAAGTATATCCAAGTAGCAGAATTGAAGAAATTAAAAATTAATTTTAAACTTTAAAAGATTTTTAGATATTAAAATTTTTAAAGATTTCAAAACTAAACTTTAGGAGCTTTAAAATAATTTCGAAACTTTTCAAGAGAATATAAAATTTGGAGAAAAATTCGAGTCAGTAAAAAATATTTCTTGATTCCTTCCCCACATCTAAAAGTCCTGAGCATCTTTTAAAAGGCTTCAGTTTTTCATAGTATTTCGTGAAATCCTATAAAATACAAAAAAATTTTTAAAATCTTCTAGATTTCTTTCTTACACGTCTAAAATATTCAAAAAATATTTTTTTTAATCTTCTCAAGACTCTTATGAAAATTATATTTATATAAATGTAAAAAACACTGATTATACTCATTTTCTTGATCTCAATTCTCATAATTTAATTTAATTTTTGTGAAATTTGGGAAATTTCATAACTCGGTAATAATATATATTTTCAGCAATTTCTTTCAATAATTTGTGTATTCGTTATTTTTTTTTATTATTATTATCTTTTATTGGTTCTGAATATCCGTTCAATTTTTTTGTTTGTTTGAATTATGTCAATTGTGCCGCTTTTTCTTATATTGAAAAATAATAATAAGTAGGTGCAACAGTCTCATTTACAACCTGACGCTACACTTTAAAGAACAAATGATTTTAGAGTGTTTTTCGCATTTATTTGGTAATTTTTATGAATTTTTCCTATGGCACTGCAGAGTTTTGTAGAAGCAACCCCCTGATTGAAAAAATGGTACCTAGAAAAGTTTTTGTTTTTTCTGGAAAACCTGGAAGAGTCCTGCAATTTTTTTTTTGTTAAGAAACTCCAGGCGCACTTGTTTTACCCTATTTTTTCCTTTTTTGAGCTTCTACTTTGTGATCCCTGAACAGATAACATTTGCTCTTCTTTTTTGACAGAGGAAAAGGAGAAGCAACGGATGGAACAGCAGCAAACACAATCCAAAGACGACGAGGAGGAACTTGAGGATGACCACAAAGGGGGAAACAAAACGAAACTTAAGGCATCGGATATTTATTCTGACGACAGTGGCTCGTCGGATAGTGGCGAAGAAGATGACTCTGCAAAACCAGCCTCCAATCGCAGATCTTCTTCCAGTGACGAAAGAGATTCAGACTCGGATAATGACAAAAAGTCGGTGATAAGTACCAAATCAAAACTAAAGAAACCAAGCTACGTGAACACAAAAGAAGATCTGAACAAAATCCGGCTCTCACGTCACAAAATGGAAAGGTTTGTTCACCTGCCCTTCTTTGACCGTGTTGTCCAGGGTTGTTTCGTGAGAATCGGAATTGGCAACAACAACGGGAGGCCCGTTTACAGAGTTGCCGAAATCAGCGGTGTTTGTGAGACGGGAAAAATTTATCAGTTGGGAGGAACGAGAACGAATAAGGGACTGAAACTGCGTCATGGCGCTCAAGAACGAGTTTTCAGGCTCGAGTTTGTTTCTAACCAAGAATTCACGGAGTCGGAATTCTTCAAGTGGAAGGAGGCTTGCGCCGTTCAGGCTATATCACTTCCCACCTTTGACGAGCTCGATCAAAAGCTCAAGGATATAAAAGAGGCGATAGCTTATGAATTTAAGGAGGAGGACGTGGAGAAAATAGTGAGAGAGAAGGGAAGATTTAAGCAGAATCCTTATAATTATGCGATGAAGAAGGCGCAATTGATGAGAGAAAGGGAAGTGGCGAATGGTCGAGGAGATAATGAAGAGTCGAATCGATTGACCCAAGAATTGGGTGAACTGGAAGAGAGAGCCTCTGAACTTGATAAAATGAGGACTGCGACGATTTCGAGTATCTCGTATATTAATGACCGAAATAGGAAAAAGAACGTCGAGGAAGCTGAGAAAGCGATTATTGTAAGAAATCCCGATTTTTTAAGAGGGACGACTGAAAAATCTCAGAAAATAAATATCCCAACGTTTTTAAATTCCCGAATCCCGGAAAATTCCGGAATAAAACTCCGACAAGAATATTGCCGAATTGAAGTTTCTTAAATTTTTGTTTGAATAAAAAAAAAATAATTGCCCAAAATTTTAATCCAGAAATATATATTTTGTAGATTATTGTTCATTTAAATTAAAACTACAATTTTAGAAATTCCGTACAATTAAAAATAATTTCTTGTTATAAAAATATTTGATTCTTCTATTTTTAATGAATAAATAACATAGATAAAAAAAAATTTGTTTCAAAATCTGGAATTTTATTGTATTATTCGAACATTGTATTATTCAGAAATTTCGCAATGTCCAGAATATTATTTTTCGAGATTTTTCAGTCGTCCCTTCTAAGAAACTTCAATTTTTCTCGATTTTTCCGCTTAAATTCGTTCTGAATTAATTGAACCCAATGACAAAATCCGACAATTTCTGGTTGAAAATTACTTCTTTGTAATTAATCGGTCTAATATTATATTTTTTATCAGAATTAATCTCTTTTAATTAAAAATTCGACTTATTTTAATAAAAATATAATTATTTTGTTAAAAAGTCATCTTTTGTGTCGAAAATTTAACTACTTGGTTGAACTGCTTCGCTTAAAAAGTTATTTTATTGGTTATTTTGATGAAAATTCGTTTTATTTTGGTTGAAAATTAATTTTTTTACGGGAAATTGAACTGTTCCATTTTTGTTTGCAATGTAATCGTTTTTAGTTGAAAATTCAAGTGCATATAAAATTTTTCATTGTGAATTAATTTTATTGTGTGAACATTGGAATATTTTGATCAAAATTCGTTTAATTTTAGATTGAAGATTAATATTTTTAACTGAAAATTTAATTCCATTTTTGGTAGAAAATTGGTTGTTTTTACTTGAAAATTCAACAACGTTTTACATTGTTCATTGTAAATTCATCTTTTTCAGTTGAAAATTTAACTAATTGGTTGAAATTGAATTACTTTATCAAAACTTCATTTTATTGATTTAAGGTTTATCGTTTTTTTGTTGAATTGGGTGAAAAATTCAATTGTTTTATAGAGAACTGGCCTTTTGGATTAAAAATGTAACAATTTGGTTCAAATTTTTAAAATCTGTCTAGGTTGAAAATTCAACTCTATTATTGAAAATTCGTCTTTTTGGTTTAAAAATTCATTCTTTTTCGGTAGAAGTGTTACCTTTTTGGGTTAAAAATGCAACTGTTTGGCTTCAAATTAACATCGTCATCTATTTACCTTTTTTAAGATTTAACTACGTGGCTGGAAAATAAGCTTCTTTGTTCACAATTAATTTTGGGGACGATTAAAAAATTCCAGAACAAAATTCGCAAAGCTTCTTAAATTCCCGAATAATAATATTTCCGAACAGTTTATAAATATTACCGAATTGGAAAATTGACGTCAGTTTATAATAGTTCCAAATTATAAAATATCCGATCTAGAAAATTCCCGAGTTTAAAGAATTAAATTTTTTAAATTTTATATATGTATTAAAAAAACAATCATGAAATATTTCTATTGCAAAAAAAATTATTTTTAATGTTTAAAGTTTCTCAAAATATTATTTGCATTTAAAAGAACAATAATTGCCCAAAATTTTCATTCAGGAATATGTATTTTTTCAATTATTGTTCATTACTGGACATTATTGGACATTAAAATAATTTTTTTTATAAAAATATTTAATTTTTTATTTTTAATGAATAAATAATATTTAGATACAAATTTTGTTTTAAATCTAGAGTTTTATTGTATTATTCGAGAATACCAGAATTCGTTGATCAGTCTAATATTACTGTTTTATTTTTTAATAAAAATTTAATTGTTTAAAATTGTTTAAAATTTAATGTTGGTTGCCAATTAATCGTTTTTAGTCGAAAATTCAACTAAATATGAAATTTTTCGTTCTGATTTCTTTATTTTTTTAATTCAATTACTTGCTTGAACTGCTTTTGTTAAAAATTATTTTTATTGGTTGAAGTTTGAACTATTTTTATGAAAAGTCGTTTCAGTTTTTGTTGAAAATTAATCGTTTTTAAACTAAATATGAAATTTTTCAGTGTTAATTCATGTTTTTTTTTTTTTTTTTTTTTTTTTTTTGAAAATTTAACTTTTTGGTTGAATTACTTTACCAAAACTTAATTTTCCTAATTTAAAGTAGATCGTTTTTTGTTGATTTTGTTAGAAAATTCAACTATTTTGCAGAGAATTCGCCTTTTTGGTTTACAAATTTGGTTCAAATTTGTTGTATCTTTTGACTAAAAAATCTTTCTTGGTAGAAAATTCAACTCCATTGTTGAAAACTCGTCTTTTTTGTTTAAAAATTCATCTCTTTCAGCAGAAATGTTATCTTTTTGGGGTAAAATGCAACTGCTTGGCTTAAAATTAATATTTTTTAGCTGATCATTCAATTATTTGATTAAAAATCCGTATTTTTGCTTGAATTGAAATTTTTTTTTATTTAAAATCAAACATTGTTTTGATTGAAACATGAACTATTACATATTTGAGAAATATGTATCTTTTTAAAATTCAATTATTCAGCTGAAAAAAGAGCTCCTTTGTTTAAAATTCATTTTTTGTGAAGATTCATCCATTACGTTAAAAATTAATCTCTGGTTACAAATGTAACTATTTTGTTTAAGGCTTTTCTTTGCAAATTTTTTATCAGCTCAAAGTTTAAATATTTCATTTTTGGTTAAACATCTATCTTCTTTAGTTGAAAATTCAATTATGGGGTTGAAGAAATCAACTATTTTGTTAGAGTAATCTTTTTGGCTGAAAATTTAACTATATTGTTAAAAAAAATTGTTTCGTTGAAAATTAATTTTTTCACTGAAAATTTAACCATTCCATTTTTGATTAAAATTATCATTTTCCGTTGATTTTGAAAGTTAAATTTTTTTGTTGTTAAAAATCTCGCCTTTTTTTAAATATTCATTCATTAGGTTAACATTATTTTTCTATTTTGACTGAAAGATCTTTCTTGGTTGCAAATTCGCCTCTGACGGTAGAAATTGTATCTTCTTTGTTAAAGAAAATGTTACCATTTTGGTTGAATTTTATTTTTTAGTTGAAAATAGAACTTTTTAGTTAAAACATTTTACTATTTTGTTGAAATTTTCATTATTTTGTTGAAAAATCAACCAAAATAAAATATTTTGTTAAAGGTTCATATTTTTTGGTCGGGATTTCAACCGTATTGTTGTACCTTATGAATTAAATAGTCAACTATTTGGTTGAAACTTCAACTACTTTGTTAAAAACTTATAATTTTTGTTTTGTTTGAAAATTCATTTTGTTTAACTATTTGAATGCAACTGTTTTGTTACAAAATAATTCTCTGTTGTTAAAAATGAAACTATTTAATTGCAAATTCATCTCCCTTAATTGAAAATAAATCTAAAAAATTAAAAAATATATTTTTTTTAATTTAATTTATTTTTTAAAATATGAAATAAACAAATATTTGTATTTTAAAGCTTTTATTATAATTTTTAAATTCTCTAAAATTATTGTTTGAATTTAAAATAGCAAGAATTGCCAAACATATTCATCGGGAAACACCTTTTATTAGTTATTGTTATCTTAAAATCAAACAATAATTTTAGAAACTTTCAATAATTCAAATAATTATTTTGTTAAAATATTTTTTAAATAAATAAATAATGTTTAGAAAAAAATAATAATTGTTTAGATTCGGGCTAAAAGATTGTCTTGGTGAAAAATTTGACTCCTTTGTTGAAAATTCGCCTTTTTGGTTTGAAAATTCCTCTCTGTTGGTAGAAATATTGTCTTTTTGTTGTTAAAAATATAACTATTTGATTTAAAATGAATATATTTTGGATAATAATTCATTTTATTAAAAATTCCTCTATTTTAGTTTAATTATTTAAAATAAACATATTTTTTAGTATATCCACTATTATATTTTCTAGTGAGCATTCATATTTTTTGGTTGAATCCCACGAAGATATTTTTTGGTTTCAATATTAACTATTAAATTTTTTGTTGAGAATTCATCTTTTTTAATTGCAAATTTGAATACTTGGTTAAAAAATGAGCTGCTTAAATGAAATTTCTTCTGTTCCAAAGATTCAACCTTTTTGTTGAAAATACAACTTTGTAGGTTCAAAATTCAATTATTTGGTTAAAAAATTATGCTAGTTTGTTAAAAGTTAAATTATTTTGTTAAAAATTCAACTATTTTGTTTAATTTTCATATTTTTAGTCGAAAATTTAACTGTTTTGTTAAACCATTTGGATAACAAATTCAACTCTCTGGTTAAAAATGCGATTACTTTGTTTAAAAGTCATTTTTTTCGAAAATTAATCTTTGTCGATAGACAATTCATCTTTTTGGGTTGAAAATTTCGACTTGAAGATTCAACTAGTTTGTAAAAAATGCAACCGTTTATGGTTGAAGTTTAATTTTTTCTTATTTGAAAAACTAGACCATTGTTTGAAAATTCATTTTGTTCAACGATCTGATTTTGAATGGAACTATTTTTTGCAAATTGCTCTTCTTTTGTTGAAAATTCAACTATTTCATTAAAATCTCATCTTCCTTGATTGAAAATGAACATTTTTGTTGAAAATTAATCCTTTTGGCTTCTAGAGTCAACTGTTTTCTAAATCATTGGAATTTTTAGATTGAAAACTTGTCCCTTTTGTGAAAAATTCGTTTTTCTGCATTCAGAATATTCATATATTCGAGTCAGGGTATTTTAAAATTGGGATTTTGTAGTAACCATGTACATTTTTAACTCTGTAATCCTAAAAAAATGTATGAAATATTAATTTCTTTTTAAATTGATATTTATAGGAGGAAATGAAAGCAACTAAAGGGAAGGTAGTGGACGATCCTTTCACGCGACGTAGCACAAAACCGCGAATGGTTTATAAACCAGATGATGAGGGAACTCCTGTAGTTATTCCTGATCGAATGGCAAATCCTCAACCTCAGGCTGACAAATCTTCTTCAAGTGAAAAGGAAAATGGCCAGAAAAATCAGAAAAAGCAGAGTACGGAAGACTTGTTTAATGCTCATAATTTTGACATCACAATTGATTTGGAAGTGCCACTTCCAAGTAAGTGTTCGACTTCTTTTTTAGAAATTTGCTATGTTTAGTTTTAATTTTAATCAAGTGAAACTTTTAAAGTAAAAGTTCAAAACTAGATAAAAATGTACCAATTTAATTGAGTACGTTAAATATTGAATAATTGCTGATTAACACTTTATTCTTAAAACATTTTTATTTAAACTTTTAAAATTTGTTCCCGCTTGTTTTTAAGAAACTTTCCTTTTTTTCTCATTTTTTCACTTAAATGAGAACCGAAGTAATAGAACACCATAAAAAATCTAACTTTTTTGTTGATAAGTATATTATTATATTTTTCGTTCCAAATTTATCTCAATTGGTTAAAAATTATAATTTTCGATTAATTAAAAAATAAATGGCTTTGGTTAAATAAAAACTAAATAGCTTTGGTTTAAACTTAACTGTTTTGTAAAGAATTTGTCTTTTTGGACTTTTGCCGACTTTATTGAGATATGTACGCGATTTTTTGAAGAAAAATGCGAATTATCGACTTTTTCATTTTTTTCAGAAGTTTGCTGTATTTAGTTTCCATTTTATTCACAATAAAACTTCTAAAATTGAAATTTAAAGCTAGGCAAAATTGTACAAAATTGTGAATTTTATGAGACAGTGAATTTATTTTTTTCCGGGAAACCTGTCCAACTTTGATTTCAACCGTTTTTTAAAGAATTAAAAAATTGTTATGCTTTTTAATTATGGTATTCTGTTTAGAATGCGTAATTGGCAAGTCGTTCACTTTTAAAATTTTATAGTGTAGGTTGTAATTTTTAATCGTACATTTTAATTAAAGAATTTTAAAATGCAGTTTTAAAGAACTTAACAATTAAAAATTAGAAGTGTTTTAAATCGAAGATTTTTGATAAAAAAAACAAAAACTTTTTTTTCCAATTGAAAATGCCATCATTTTAGATAAAAATGCATCTATTTGGTTAAACATTCATTTTTTGGCTCAAAATTTAATTATTCAATTTTTGGTTAAAAAAATTATCTTGTTTAGTTTAAAATTCATCTTTTTGTTAGAAATTCATCTTTATGGGTTAAAATTCAACTATTTCAGTTCAGGATTTACTATATTTTTTCAAGTTAGTTTTGTTTTGTAGAAAGTTAGTTTTTTTGGGAAAGAAATTTTTTTAACTGAAAATGTAACATAATCCAATTGAATATTCCACAGTTTTCGTTAAAAATTTATCTGTTCACTTGAACATTATTTTTTTATTTCAAATTTAATTATTTATCTTTCAGTTGACAATTTTTTTAGTGAAAATTAATTTTCTGTTGCGAAAAATTCAATTAGTTCAGTTGAAGATTCATCATTGTAGTTAAAAATTCACCAGTTATGTTGATAATGTAACTAATATCTTGAAAATCCGGTTTTTTAAAACTAATTTTTTTAACTAAAAGTTTAACTATTCCATTTTTTGTTAAAAATTGATATTTTTTAGTTGAAAATTTAAGTATTTGTTTCAAAATTCATTTATTTTACATTGAGAAACTTAACCGGCAAACACCGGGAAATGACCGGGAATTTGGAATTGTCGGCCGAGTCTCCACGCTGAAAATGGTTACAAACCGGGGAAAAAATGCTGGACCGGAAAACCAGTAAAACCAGGAAAAGACAGAAAATTTACTTTTTGACCTGCAATTTTACAAATTTTTATAAAAAAATCTGTTGAAGTGTGATTTTAACATTTAAAAAAAATAATAAGTTGAATTTTTATATTTTTCGATTATGATATCATGCAATTTACAATGCCCTATTCAAAAACCTTTAATTTAAAAAAATGCCGTTTTAAAGGCCTAAAAAATTAAAAATGAGAAGCATTTGAAACCGACAATTTTGGATAAAAAATATTTTTGGTTGATCAACTGTGAATACAAATTAAATTGATTTTTTTATTTGAACGGTGCATTAAGGACTAACAAGTAAATAATAATATATTATAAGACGGTTTGGAATTAGTTTACAAGATTTTTAGAATTTTCAGATTTTAACGCTAAAAATTAAACCTTTTCAATTGGAAAGTCTTTAAAGTTAAGCAAATGTGAAATACCGATTGAAACTTTATAAACTATATTTTCAATTTTAAAATAACTTCAAAATTATATATTCTTAATGATTATTTATTAATTATCAACTTATTTATTTATAAGTATTAATTAATTTATTATTTTAATTAATTATTATATTCAAATTTATTCTGTTTGACAATTCTCTATCAAAAAAAAGAGAAATTGCCTAATATTTAGACATATTTCATTTATCTTATAAATTCAG
>JAAAKG020161488.1:0-29199 GCA_010014905.2 Druon quercuslanigerum
ACTGGATGATGGTGGGGGGAGAGCGTCATCGCGCGCTCTGGAAACTGAAAAACTCGCTTTAAATTCGCCGCGCTGAACTCATTCACGTTTATTCAGGAACTATTAATCCAATTTTAATAATTTTTTTCTAATGTGGCATATTGTGCAAAAATATTAACAATGGACATGCTTCTGCATCGATTATACATTTACTTAATTTTTTGGACGACACTAATAAAATTTTAATAAAAAACTTTTTTCAGAATGAGAAATTGTCATGCTATTAATAAATTTCCATAAGTTAAATAAAAGTTGATGAAAAATTTATAGCGTCGTCCAAAAAATTGAAGCGAGTTTTTCAGTTTCCAGAGCGCGCGATGACGCTCTCCCCCCACCATCATCCAGTGCGCCGAGTTTGCGTTCGTCCCTTGGACTTCCGACGATTTAAAGGTAAACTCAAGTAATATTCGCATTTTCAAGTAATAATAAATAATAATAATATGATAATGGATAATAAAGTTTGACTTTTTAGCTGTAAATTAAAAAAAGTCCGGTTTCTCCATGTTTATAACTTAAGGCGTTGCAATTTAAAAAAAAAAAAGAGCTAACTTGGCGCCTAATGGAGCTAGCGAGCCCATTTTTTTTAATTGTAGAGAAAAGAGGCAGCAATACAAAGGTAAGTGTTACAAGTCGCTATAAAAAAATTCGGGGAAGTTATTAAGCTTAAGACGCTCGTATAAAATTGTGCAATAAACAAATGCATTTTTTAATAAACACTGAATATAAATGACGACGTTTAATCGAGTATTTTGATAGTGCAAGCCTAAAGAAATTAAATAATATGTTGCAGAAACTTGTGCGACGTTTTTTCATGTCTTTATAACATTTGTTAATTAATCGTTTTTTTGTTCAAAAACCGATTATTCATAAACTGACAAAAATGTTGGATCGAAAAAAATCATGCATTTTTGTATTATCACAGCGGACAGTTTGCAATAATTTAACATGTTTCATTTATTCAGCACGATACAAAAGAAGTATTGAAAAATAGCGATTTTTAATGGTTTTTTGTTAATAACTTTTTAGTGAGTTCGCTAATTTTAACGCGCGACGTCTCATTCGACGAGAATTTTTAAGAGTTTAAAATGGGTCAAATAACGATTCTTCTTAATAATATTCAGTCGAGACAGAGTGAAAAAACGATTTTTAAGATATATTTGCATTA
The DNA here is from genome assembly GCA_010014905.2 of Druon quercuslanigerum. Lineage (NCBI taxonomy): Eukaryota > Metazoa > Arthropoda > Insecta > Hymenoptera > Cynipidae > Druon > Druon quercuslanigerum. The sequence goes on from JAAAKG020161488.1 coordinate 1,205, forward strand.
TTTAAACAATGTTTCCGGAAGAATCACGCGTAAATAACGCGAGGTTTTGTTCAACACCAGTATTTAAAGATATTTTTAACGTGAAATCGAGGCTGTATTTTAGTCGAAAAAATAGATTAGGCTGAAGCCAGATAGCCTGGACTAAAGGGGGGAAGAGAGTGACGCCGCTAGGTCAGCAGATTAACTCCACAACAACGCAGGAGTGTATAGAAAAAGCGGGCCGTACCCTCTGCGGTTAATCGTGTTGTCTGCTTCAATAGTTGCAAAAATGTCGCAGACCATTCGCTTTAGTTGGATTTTTATCACTCATTGATTTACTTTGTGCGCATTACGATAATGTCTAAAGAAAAAAGGAGGAAACGTTTATTTTTCCCAGAAAAAATAAGCTTTTAGACAAAGTTTAATCAGGTGCTTCAAAACAGATTTATATAAATATTTGAGCATTATAATCTATAAAAGTTAAAAAGGTGAAATTTGCAGTTTATCTGCATTTCATTTAAACTTGTTTAATTGGAAATTCCAGTTTATACGTTATTACTTCAAACAAAAAAATGCTTAGCCTTTAGAGTTCGATTTTTTTATTTTATTGATCGTCAAAAATATTTACGAAACAAGAAAAAGTTAAGAAATTACGAGGATGTGTTGTTTCCATTCGAACACCTTGATATATGTACATTCATACTTACAAATCAGTACTTTTATCAAGTTTGATTTTCAAGCACAAAAATCTCCAGGCTCATTATGAAATAATAAAATAAAAAAATAAAAAAGCAAAATATTTTGAAGACGAAACTCCAACAGAAATGGCTCAACAGCCCTGATTGTTTGTGGTGCAACGAGTCCCAAGATTGTACAAAGGAGATAAAGGCTTCAATACTGGGACTATAGTGTATTTCTTTTAATTCGCTTTTTATAATTTACCTTTTTTAGTAAAAATTCAATTGCTTTTTTAAATATTCGTATTTTTTATTGAATTCAACTATTTTTTCTAATTTAATTGAAATCCTTCTTGGATGAACTTTTTAAAACTAAAAACGTAACTATTATATTTTTTGTTAAAAACTGATATTGTTAATTGAAAATCGATTTTTTTAGTAAAAAATTAAACCCTTTGGTTAAAAATTCTTATACTTTGGTAAAAATTCGTCTTTGTTAGTATTAATCTTCTTGGTTGAAAATGCATAATTTTTTGTTAAAAATGCAATTGTTTATTTGCAGATTAACTGTCTTTTAAAATTTTATTTATTATAATTAAAAATTCAATCGCTTTGTAGAAAAAACATCTTTTTGGTTAAAATTTAATTTTTTTTGTAAAAAATGCAACTGTTTTTAATAAGTCTTGTATTTTGTGGATGTTTTTGCTTTTTTTCTAGATCCTTTATTTTGTAGGTAGCGAACTGAACTATTTTGGTAGAAAAACACCAAATTGGTTTAAAATTAAGTATTTATTTCGAAATTTAATTAATTTTTAAAAGAATAACTTTTTGGTTCAAAATATATATTTTCGAGTTGAAAAGTTAACTGTCACATAGAAAACTCAATAATTTGGTCGGAGATTTATTTGGCTTAATGATTGTCTCTTTTGGTATAAAATCAATCTGCTTGGTGGAAAATTCTTTTTTTTTTTGTTTGAGGATTGACCTATTTTGGTAAAAATTTATCTTTTCTAGTATAAGGGTCAAATATATTGTTGAACATTGGCTTTGGAAGTTGAAAATAAAACTTTATAATTAAAAATGTAGCTATTTTGTTGAAAATTTAACTTTTCTGTTAAAAATCCATCCTTTGTAATAAAATTTAATCTTTACGGTAGAGAAGTCAACTTTTTTGGTTAAAAATTTATCCTTATTTATTTTTTATTAAAAAAAAAATTATTTAGTGGAAAAATCATCTATTAATTGTTTTGTTGATAATTTGATTTTCTTTTGTTGAAAAATCAACTACTTGCTTCAAAATTATTATAATTATTTTTATCAGATTAACCTCTTTGCATGAAATCCACTTATTTGAAAAGAATTTATTTGTTTTTTTATGCTTAAAAATTTTTGTTAGCTGAAAATGTCATTATTCCATTTATTTGTTTGAAAATGTATCTTTCATAAATTGAAAATTTTACTATATGATGGAACAGTCATCTTTTTGTATAGCCCATTATTCTTCTTGGTAGAAAATTTATCTTTTGTTTGAGGAATAAAATATTTGGTATTTATCGGTTAAATTGATACAGAAGAAAATTAGGTCTTTTTACTTAACTGTTAAATTTCTAAACTTAAAATTTATCTTTTATGATAAAAAAGTAATCTTTTTTGGTTAAAAATAAGCTTTTTGGATAAACTATCAATTGCCTTCTAAAAAATTTGTCTTTTTCATCATTTGAAAATTCATCTGTTTTTGGTTATAAAGTTTCTAGTTAAAAAGTTCAACTATTTGGTTTTTAATATACCCGATTGGTCTTGGTTTTGATAATTTGACTTTGTCAGGTCGAGAATTAAACTCTTTTGGTATAAAATATTTTTTGGTATAGAATTAAACTATATTCTTGACAGTGAAATATATTTCGAGTACAAATTCTATAAATTAAAATTATTTCATATTGAAGTTTTTTTTATATCAGAGATTGCAAAAAAATGTTTTACCTTGTTTATAAGAGAAAAACTGTTCTGATATTTAAAATACAGCAGACCATTATCTAGTGTATCTGTTTGCGTTTTTGAGACGCACCGAGCATCCTATTTTTGAACCTTGTATGACTCACCAGTACCGATTTAGAAAATTTTAATAATGATTTATTATGCTTATATGAGAAAACCATTTTATAGATACAAAGTACACCATTACGATATCTAGTCTATTTGTTCACGTCTTCGAGACGCATCGACTGATCTTCGAGACGCATCGAATGATCTTCGAGACGCATCGACTGATCTTCGAGACTCATGAAATGGTCTATTGAGGAGCGTTGCATGACCTCTCATCATCTAGGAATACCAATTTATAAATAAAAAAAAAATTTTCTTTATCATATTGATATGCGGAAAACTTTTCTAATTTTAGGAATACAAAAGTTTGTTTCTGAAATATCTGCTTGCGTCTTCGAGAAGCATTGGTTCCCCGATTGAAGAACTTTTCACGACCTGCCGTTACCTACCAATATCAGTTTTAAATTTGTTAAGAAAATTATTTACTTTGCTTTAAGGAGTTTTTTTTAAATTAGGGAGATGAGAATATTGAATTTTTTAAAAAAGATGTTAAATATTTCCACTGTTTTGATAGAATTTTGGGCTATGTTAATTTTTGGAAAGGTAGAATGGGGCGCTAATTTAGACCGGACTAACCCAAATATTGATCATTCATATCGAAGAAATTAATGATATTTGATCTGTTTACTCTTCACTTAATCTATACGATTTTTTTTGTAAAATGTATCATAAAAGATACATTCTAGCGAATAGGATTTTTCATTTTTTTCCTGGAAGCAAAATTCGTAGATGAGAGAAACTAGAAAGATACCAGAACCACCCACTGCCGACCTTTACCGTCGATTAGTGAAGGTCAGTTCTTCATTAAACGGAGAAACGAATTCAGCACGTTTACACTAAACCCGATGAATTCTCTCCAACCGTTACAAAACTTTATTCCGTAAACTGAGTGGAAAAAGAAATTTAGTCTAGTTTAGCTCACGGAATCTTAGAATCCTATTATCACGTTTAAGTTACACGTAACAAGCAAGGACCCATGAATAATAATGCAATTTTTTAGTAATTACTGAGAAAGGGAAAAATTTGCATTCTGAAAGATAGAGGACGCTTTAATTCATAAATTGAGTTTAAAGTGTAAAAGATCCGAGTAATTATTGTCAATTAAATATCACTCTTCAGTATTTGATAAGGCATTTTATGAAAAATTCTTTTTATGCAAGAGAAAATTTTAAATACAGAAAAAGATAATTCGTTTCCCCATTTTGTGAGACAGAAATAATCTTTCAAAAAATTGTGTCATGGAAATAGGATTGGCTTTGTGTTCTTGAAAGAAAAAGCTGTTTTATTCTGACTTTTCCTTTTTCTTTTAAAGGAGTACGAATTCATAGAACAAAGATTTTCTTCGATTTTTTTTGATATTTAAAATTGTTTAAAAGACAAATTCAAAAAATTAAATTTTAGGAGAAAAATTCTCCCGGCCTCAAGAATGGTTAATCCCGTATGAGACTGATAAGATGCCTTTCTGTTGTTACTAGAAACTTTTAAAAAATATTTAAAAAGAAGAAAAAAGGTGGAGTTTTCAAGAAAATCGTCTTTATTATTTTTTTAAAATTTTGAAAACATGAAAAAAAATATTTTCATGAAGGCCCCTTCTTTTTTGTTCTTCCAAATATTTTTGAAATTTTTCTACAAAATCTAGAAAGGCATCTTATCAGTGTTATGCGCACTAACCTATTCTTAAGGCCGGGAGAGTTTTTGTTCCTAAATTTTTTATTTTTTTCGTAAATTATAAAAGATATCGCAAAAGTATAAGAAACATTTTTCATAATACATTTTAAGGCGTGAAAAATCTATGCTGATTTGTTAGTTTCAAACATTTTTTCTGTTTTCCGGCGGAATTTGAAAGAAGTCGATGAACGCTATTAGAAACAAAAAAATAAGCATCCTAATTATATCAAAAGTTATAACGGTTACAAAATTTTGAGATTTTTAGAACAAAGCACACAAATCAAATATACGTAAATTTTAAGAAATTTTTTTTTTGCCAATTGGAAAGATGCGTATTGCCTAATTGTCTCTAAAAATACATATGTATAATGAAAAAAAATTTATGTGATTTAGAGAAATAATTTTTGAAACTGATTTCGTTACTGAGAAAAATGTGAATGCGAGCAATTGGAAGGAATAAATATTGTAAAGATTATTTGAAGTATTATTGCAAATTTCGAGACATAAGAAAATTTAAGTAATATTCAGAAAAGTTTGGATTATTTTAATCACAGTGTAAACGTTTTAATTGAGGGAAACAATTTCGGATCATTTTCCAGTTCTTTCCCAATTTGCAAAAATTGTTCACGATGATTGAAATAAAAAGATTAAAACTCTTTAAATTGGAATTTTTTTTACTAGTGGTAATTAAAACTGAGTTGCAAATTAAATCACTCAGAGCGGAATTTTGTTTGGATTTTAAACATTTTCAATTAAGCTTAAAAAATCTTTAATTCAGAAATGTTTTAATCACCCGCTTAATAATTTACACTTATAAAATGGAAAATTCTAGCACATTCCAAATGAAAAATTTTATCAATTAAATAGTTTAAAGATGTATGGTTGAAAACGACTGACTAACGCTATAAAAACATGTCCCTCTTCCAATTCAGTACAAAATTGAGAAAAAATCTCCCCTTTCTTCTGAATCTTAAGAATACCAAATTTTGCTACCGTCGTTTCAATAACAATCTTAAAAATAACAAAATGTCTTTTTTCAAATTAAAAATGAAATTAAAACCAAAAATTTTCACTTTCCAATTCCGTCAAAATCTTTTTAAAAAAATGTCCGTCCTCCACTTCAGAAAAAACTGAAAACCATCATTTTCACCCTTTCAACTCAATAAAAATGTTTGAAAAATTTCCCTCTTTTAATTTAAAATAAAAATTAAAAAAAAATTCCTTTAATTTAAAAAAATTAGTCTTGTAATTTAAAAAAAATCACTTAAACTTCAGAAAAAAATTGAAAATTAAAATATCTTCTCTTAAACTCAGTACAAATATCAAAAAGAAAAAAATAGTATCCTTTAATTCATAGAAAAAAATTTCTTCCAAAATATAAAAATGTTTTAAAAATTTCCCTCTTTCAATTCAGCACAAAAATGGAAAAAAAAAACATTCTTCTCTTAAACTCAATACAAATTATTTTGAAAAATTATCTTTTCCAACAGAATATTAAAATAATACTTAAAAATATCAATCAATGTGAGACAAGGTCCCACTTCCGATTAAAACAATACATTTCATATAAATAATTCTTCCCTTCAACTCCATATACATTTTCAAAAGAAAAAAATATCTCTTTCAATTCAGAAAAAAATTGAAAATGCTTCCTTGTAAATCCACAATTATGTAGAAATCAAAAAATTTCATCTTTGCATTCGAAAATAAGTTAAATACAAATATTGTACTATTTAAAAATTTTAAATTGTAAAATTTAACCTATTTTTTATGCATAAATCATTTGTATTTAAATTGCACTTTTTAAACGATATAATTTGAAATTGCAAGGTTTGAAATTCAATAAAATCATTTGTTTATCAACCAATTATTTTGAAATGATTTAAAAGTTGAATACAGTTTATACATTTGCAATCAGAAATATAAAATCCCTAAATTCTTTAGATTTGAATAGATTCAGAATTGTCTTTTAAAGTAAATTATTTTTCAAACGATTTTGATTTTTAATTCTTTAAGTCGTTAAAAAAGCATGTTGAAATTCGTTATATGGAAAATTTACGCTTAAAAATGAAGAAACAAAATATAACTTTTTCAACTTTTGAAAATGTTAGAATAGCTTATACTGTCAACTGAATGACTTTATAAATGAAAATATAAACAATTAAAAACAAACATATTTTTATTGGGTAATTTTTTCTTTCGAAAATAAGAAAAAATTCCCGTTGAGAAATAATAATAATAATAATAATAATAATCTAAAAATTCTCGGTCATTTCCTAATTTTCCCGGTTTTCTGGTTTAGTATTACACTGAACTACTTTGAATACACTTTGAAATTTACTAATTTCAAATAAATATTTTAAATTTAATTTATTGCAAAATAGTTTAAAGATAAATTCTCAAAAAAAGTTAAAAATAAAGATTTCATGTAAAATTCAATTAGAATATTGAAGTATAATAATTACACACACACACACACACACATCATATATATCATATATATATATATCACAAAGGTGATATATTTAAAATAATAATAGAACAATAATTTGAAAATACTAATAATGGAAGCCAGTGTGAAAGAGAATCATACGCTTTAATTAAGCACATTCAGGCGATAAATAAAGCAGATGTCACGGTTCATAGTTCCGACATATTGAACGGTCATCTTTCTATTTGAAGTAGTACCTGGCAGTCGTGGCACGAACTATGAATTTCACAATCATGCGTCTCTTGTAATAGTATTATTTCATTTTCACATTTGGATGGTTCAAATAAAAGATAAATTTTCTGAACAACACCATTTGATGAAAAAACCATAATGAATTTTAAAAGGCTTTATTTGGGAAACGATTCTTGTCTTAGAGTTGTCTAACCACCTCTAATAAATGATTGCCTCATATTATTTGTTAAACTAATTGTAATGCCTACCATTAGGACATTTTTTGTAGAACGATCCTATTTCCCATCCTGTTTTCGGCTAATGTTTGGAAAATTTTATGATACTAGTGAGTGCCTCGTCATACTGTTATAGATTTTGTTATCACTAATATAGAGGGTTGAAAGACTGGAAGACAAATGAAAATAAGATCTACGGTAGGATTAGATTACAAGCTAATAGGGGTTTATCTGTAAAGCTCAATATGGTAGGAATTAAGAAAGAATAATGGAGAATTAGTTGAGAAAAAAGTGTGACAAACGAAACCAAAGGAAGATTAAATACAGTAGTGGCTCATATTGTTAGAGCCATACAAAAAAAACTGTTTTTTAGTTTAGGATGGAATAAACCAAGATTAAAGTATTCAACAATGATGATTTAATTTACTCGTTCATTACACACTATAATTGAATCCTAAATACGGACTTACATTATGGAAACTCAATAATAAATTTGAAAAAATTAGTATTTGGTGACACCACCCTTTGCAGAAATTGCGGCTTAAACTCGTCTGGACACACTCTCAATGCATTTTAAGCAATTTTCTTTCATGGATTCAGCTCTGTGCTTTACTTCTAGACAACGCTCTATTAATTGAGATTTGTTGGTGATTTTTTTTCCTGGAAATTTCTCGTTTCATCAGCTCCCAGATGTTCTCAATAGGGTTGAGGTCTGGGGAATTTCCAGGCCAGCTCAGAACCTTTATTTTTTTTAGCAAGACATTTTTTCAGCTTTTTGGTTTATGACAGGGCGCAGAATCGTGCATGAAAATAAACTCGCCATGCGGAAACCAATCCTAAACTTGGGGCACCAACCTGGTTTCTAGAACCTTGCTACACATTGTGACTTGTCCTTCAAAATTTGAACAGTCGATTCGTCAGAAAACCAAACCTAAAAAATATTAATTTTATTGCACCACAATTGGAAATCATACAACCTATCCTTTAGAAACCGTTAATTCACGGATCACTCAGTGTAGACTATTCACTGTCATTTTATTCCAGTCATCGGCAGTCCAGTTTTGATGCTTTTTTGCCCATAGTAGGCGATTTTGTTTTATATCCGGGGTAAAACGAGGCTTTTTAGCTGGCCGGCGACAGGTGAAGCCCAAGTCCTTAATGTGCCTTCGAACTGTAGCTTGGGAACTGTTGATGCCAGCTTCTTGAATTTTTTTCTGTGAGAAATTTCACGCACAAATTTCCCTTATTTTCCTAATGTCACGTGGTGTTGTAACTTTTTTTCTGCCGCCCTTGTTGACACGTTTCGGCTCCAAAGGGATTTTTGCGTCAATCATTTTCTTAATTCTGTCGACTGATGCACGTGACACGTTGCTAATTGACGCAATTTTTCTTTGCATGCTGAAATAATGTTTTTGTTTCAGAAATTTTGCTTGGAGAGATGTCGTTTGCTTTTCAAAGTGCACAAACTTAATTATTTCGAAGCAAAATCTTTGCAAATGTATTTCCTAGGCACGTAACCTTATTGCAAACACAAAAAGAAACGTTATTTGAAAGGTACACATCATATACTTCCAAAATACTTACCCGAACAATACGGCTGGTAGATGTCAACTGCTGTGAATCAACTAACTACCTATGACAAAAGAACGTATACACAACCAATGCGCTACTAAACTGTTGTCAAATAAAAATGTTTAATCAGCGAATATGCTTACTTCGTAACAGTAATGCAAAAATCAGCTGGAAATAAGTTTTGAAATGAAATAAATAAGTTTAATTGAGAAATTCAGTATTTCAGAAGGTGGCTCTAATAATATAAGCCACTACCGTAGAACCAATGCAAATGTCAGAGTTTGAGAAGATGGTGCTGAGTAAAGTACGGAAGGATTTTAAACAAAAAGTCATAAATACTAGAATTACAAAGAAACTTAAGAATAAAAACGAAAAAAGATAAAAATTGAACAAAAGTTTGGTCGTAAAATAAATGCCGGAAATAGGAAAGGGAGCTTAAAGAACGTATAAATTTTTAAAGAAGGAAAATAGGGAAAGAAAAAATCACATCAGAACCAGAAGGACAAAGGAGAAAAAGAAGAAAAATAATTTTAAAAAAGAGGCAAATGGTGTAAAAAGGTGCCTGAGTTCAGTGGAATTGAATACGACAAAGAAGATGAAGCAGAAGCGTAAAAAGTGGCTGAGCATAAAATGTGGTACGTAAGGAAAGTGAGGTTAGAGTATTGCTATACCGAAAGAAAGTAGTGTCAGCGCCGTCTAGTGGAGAAATTTAAAAGAGGTAGAAATGTGTTTGTGCTGAGAGAAAGTGGTAGATAGGAGGGCGTAGGGGACAAAAAAGAGCAGATGCAGGAGTTTTGGCATGCAAGTGAAGCGAAATGGGTGGCGAGAGAAATGGAGTAGAAGGAAAGGTCGAGCGGCTTAACTCGAAGATTGATGCAATGCAGAGTGAAAAGAAAACGCAATAAATGATAGAACTGAGCTGCTCGATTGGAGGAGAGGTGAGAAAAAAGAGGAAATGAGATAAATAAAAGAACTAAGCTGTATGGCTGGAGAAGAAGAGAAAACGTGAAAGGACAAGCCAATAAAGCTGTCGAAAGAAGAATTGGGACAAAGAGAGAGGATAAAGACAACAAAGGTGGAGGAATCTAAAAGTTCTGGGGTGACTAGCCGAAAATTGATAGATCTTGGAAATTAGACGATAGGGTGTTGCTCGAGCTGAAGATATGGAAGAAGAAAAGAGATCTGCTAACCGCCAAGGAAAGCTTAATGATCGGTGGGGCATAGTGGAAAAGGGAATTAAGTGCAGAAGTGTGAAGTAAAGCAAAGGAAAATCTTTAGTGTGGGGAAAGGGGTGCTGGGGCAACAGGTGTTGCAGAGATTTATGTTGTGAACGCATTACAGGGCAACAGGTATGTGATAAGGATGTATTTAGAGACGATAAGGAAAGAGTTAATTAGTGGTGCTCTAGTGGGTCAATATCTTATAAATATATGCAAAAGAGAAGTCATTTTTTCCATATATCATTCCAGATTAAGTTAATTTGCTAGTTAGTGAAGATGTAGGATAGTTTGAGATAAGTTCGGGTTCATGAGAATGATAAAAGAATTTCGATTTTGATATTGGACGCCACTTCAGCAAGTATGTGGGAACAAACAAACTTTGGACGATAAGGATTGATTTTCAATCTTGGTTTCCGATGAATGAAGTGCATGAAAAAGTAAAAGTGTAAAGGAAGGTAATGGAAAGTGTATGGCTCATTATGAGAAAGAAGTATGAGAAAGAAGTATATAAATAAAGCGTGGGGTAAAAGGGTACTTGTTCACCATTTGTGAGATTAAGGCGATTTAAAGACGATAAAGAGAATTCAAGAGAAAGAATGGAGTTAGAGAAGGAAACAATTATAATTAAAACAGAAGAGGAGGCATAATGTCTATTAACAGAATAAGGAAGAAAAAAGTGGAAATGGGGGATAAGATTAGCATGCATGATGGAGGGGTTTATTTTAAACAAATGTTTTAAGACCCGAGCGAAAAAAAACTGATAGATGGTACAGAAACAAATTAGAAGAAGACGAGGAAGAGTTGGAGGATGAAGATAGAAATGCAAATTAAAGGATTAGAAAAGGGTAAAGTAGGAGACAGTGAAGGCTTAGGTAACGAGGCCTGGATGTACGCTAGCGAGGTAACCAGATGGAAGTTAAAAGAAGTAGTGAAAAGATTGTAGAAAGATCAAGGATTTCCTGAGGAGTGGAGTAATGGTGTTAAACGAAAGGTGAAAAATATGAGTAGAGAAAAAAGGGATATACCCAGAGAGTCAGAATGGGTTCACGAGAGACTAGAAACACAATGGACAATATTTATATTCGTAAACACATCAGAAGAATTCTGAAAGGAGAACGCATATGCGGACGACGTAGTGAGAGTAGCTAAAGAAGAAGAGGTCTTGGGAAATATGGTGATAAGTTTAGAGAATTATATATAAGAGAAGATCTTGGTTTACGGCGTAGCAACGTAATAGTTTTTGGTTTTTTGTCGAAAGCATATTCAGAAGAAGAGAAGAATGGTTTGAAAGTAGAGGGGAAAAAGTATTGATTAAGTTAGGGAGTTTACATACATATGATTTTTATTTGGGAAAACTGGAAACGTGCCGAAAATTTAAGATGCTGCATGCGATGCGAGACGTAAACTGCGTATTTAAGATAAGATCTATTTGCGATAAGATAAGGCTAAAAAATACGTTTAATATGTACTGAGTACCTAAAATAATTGTTATATTAGTTGCGAACTTGCATAAATATGACTTTTAGTGACTGTTTTTAGCTTATGCGTAAAAAATATAAACTTGATTTCTAAATGTTTCTGAACATTATTAACAAGAGTGAACATTTTAATTGCAAACGAATTTTAATTATTAAAAAATAATTATCTTTCTAAACCCAAGCTCTATAACACTTTTAATGAGATGAGAACAATGAAATTATGGACCGACAGTAAGATTTATTACATTTTAAAAAATTTTTTATGTTTCATTTTAAAACATCAATTTTCAAATTGTATGTATTCAAAAATACATTTAAAAAAATCCGAAGGACATTAGGAAAATTTCTGTCATTTTGTAGGTTTTTAAAATTTATAGAAAAACACTTTTTCAATAAACTTAGTTTAAAGCTCCTCACATTATCACTTTTTTTGGAATTACAGTACTACTAGAAGCGTTAATAATATAATATAAAAAGACATTAAAGATAATTTTTTAAAAACATAACGTAAACTTGCTAGCTCTTTGCAATTTAAAATCTCAAAAAAATATTCAAATATGAACTATAAATATTTCTTATCTAATTTTTCAAAAATATAAAACCATATGAAAGAGGTCTTGAAAAATATTTTCAAATTTCATGTATTATACATTTAGTAAACATCACCCTCAAAATGGATGAACCTCAGCACTCTTTGTAGAACATGACGAATACTTTATGGTTTGCCTACATCGTGAAAAGACTTTACGCGAAAAGGGTCGGGTATATTTAGAATTTATATCAGAATTTTCCATGTCGTATTAAAGCAAAAATACATCGGTGAAGACAAAATACACCTATAAATTCAAAATTAAATTTCCTCTGATACCTCTTAATACCTTAGTATATGCATACAGTTTTGTATATTCAGTACAAAAATAAGTAAACTTTTGAAGGGAAATTTTTTTTATTCAAGAGGGCTATGTTAGATCGAAAAAATTATTTAAAGGCGCCTTGACAAAGAAGGGTTTCTTATCATATTAAGAAATTAATTGAGTCGTTCAAACCTTAACCTCCTATAGTTTCCCTCTCCTACTCCCACTAAATTCCCCTACTTCCCCTCCTTACACTTCAACCATCGCCTTCCCCGTTCCGGCCCTAAATTCTTTATTTCCTTAATTCCTCAGCCAATACTTCTCTTCCCTTCGCTTCTCCTAGTTCTTCTCCCATCACTTCCTGTACACACCCTGCCGCTGTAAAACATCATTGCCCTTTATTTTCCTACTTTTTGCTTGCATTCGTCTCATTTACCCTAATTATCCTTGTCTCACTTCCTGTACTTTTACTCATCCATTCTCCCTAATTCATCATCCATCCTTCCTTCCCCCTACTTCTCCACTTCTCATTTTCCGCCATTTACTGCCACTCCCTGTACTTTTCCTTCCTTTTTGTTTGAAGGAGAGCTCAATCTGTTAATCCTTCTAGCCATCCTAATCCATTACTGCCGCTTAATTTTTCTAGTTCCTCATTTACAGTTACCTATTCTGCCTACATTGATCACCCTATTATTTCCCCTCAATTCCCCAACTTTCTCTGCTTTCACCTCTACTTTCGTCATTTTTCCTATTTCCCCAACCCTTGCTTCTATTATTTCCTATCCATTTACTTCCTCTACTTCTGCACTCATCCTTTAACCTTCTTCACTCCAACCCATTTATCTTACTTCAGTTCTCCTCTTTTTTTCTCTCCTCTTTTTCTCTCACATCTCCTACTTCCATTCCTCTCATTTACCTCCATTCTGTTACTTTCTCTCTCCTCCTTTTCCTTTTCCTCTTTTCCTCTCACTTCTCCTACTTCCCATCCCTTCATTTTCATCCATTCTGTTACTTTTTCTCTCCTCATATTCCTCAATTTTCCCTAATTTCTCTCCCTTATTTTCTCTACGCTTCTCCTACTTACCCTCTTATCGTTTCTCGCCACTTTGCCTACTTTCTGCGCATAATTCCCTCTCCTTTTTCCAACTTTATTTATCATCATTTTCTTTTACTCCCTTTCTTTCGAAAAAAGTACAAAATATAAACGGTTACTCGAGAAAAACTATAAGGGTTTCTTTCCGGTATTGCGAAGCCCTAAAAAGACAATGTTCGAATTTTGTTTGGGAGAATGGCTCATTTTGCAACCTTATTAAACAAATTGACTCGTATATTTTTTTGGTCAGTTAATATTCAATGGTGCCACCAAGCTTCTTTATTTTCTCATAAGAATAACGTGGACAAACCACCTTATCTATAAATACGTGACTGAAAGGAGAGCTTTTTAATCAAATGAATGAAAATTACAGGGACATCTTAAAAAACCCTTCCCTGAATGTGATATATACATAGATTTTTTTACCCGTCCCCCCGACCGCATCTAGAATTCCCTAAAACCATCCTAGAACGAGAATAAAGTATTTTGCGGCATATTGGTCCTAATCAAATAAAGACTTTTAATATAACTTTTTTTTTTATTAATTATTAATTATTTAAAGAAATTTATTTTTTGTTTAAACAGTACTTCTTCCAATATTAGCTTAAAGTGTTCGTACTCTTACAGCGAGATAAGCTAATTATAAAAAATAAAAAATGAGAATAGTCAATTCCATTTGTTTTTAATTGTTTAAACAACTTTTCAGTGTCCAAATAGATCTTTTGGCAACAAATGTACACCTTCCTTAAGTAATATCTACTAATTGTTTTAAATTAAAGATCCAATATATCAATTTACTAATACTTTATGGTTGATTTTTCAATAAATTTTATTCGAGCCTTTTATTTCATTACTTTTTATTACTTACCCATCATTATTTAATTCATTTTAATTTGATAAAAAACTTTTCTTGACAAAGCATATGGCATTTTCACTTCATCTGAATGACATAAACTAAGTAGTTAATCGATCGTGTCTATTTTCTATTAAAATTCATATTTGGAAGCTACTTAGAAAATATTTAAATTTAGAAAGTTTTGTCTAAAAATTGTTTAAATAAATTAAAACAGTTGACAAAATTGTAGATATGTAATTATTAGTATGAGCATAGATGATCTAATGAAAAGTTTTAAATTAAAAAAAAAAATTATTTTCGGCATTTTACCAGTCTAAATTTTAACAACAAAAAATAATTTAAAAAACTGAGAATAAAGTAAATTGATAATTTTCGCTTAAATTGTGTGCACTATACTTACTCAGAAGTAAAAATTACAGAACATCATGTTTCACAAATTACTTTTATTCAAATAAATTCCGTGCGACTTGAGTCACCAATTTGGACAGACTGTTCTAGATGAGGTCAACACTACAGTTCGCAAATAATAATTAAATAAACAAAAGGGAATTTATAATAAATAATTCATAGAATAATAAAATTTGGATCGTGTGACAATCCAATCGTTTGTTTTGGTATTTGATGAGACCAAATATTTCATGTTATTCTGAGAAGGTTCAAATTATTTATATTTGGTCGAGAGGAAAAATGTTCAAACAAATTTCAATTTTTTAATAAATATGAATAAGTGATAAAAAATACTGCACATTGACTAAAAATAACTTAATTTGGGAACTTCAAAAAATCAGACATTCTCCTGAACGAAATTCGAACATTGCCTTCTTTGGAAACACCCTGATGAGAGCTTTTTCTGATAATTTATTTATGTCTAATTTATACAAAGATTCCGGAATAAAAATTAGATCAATATTTAACAAACAATGCACATGAATTGAAGAAGTGAAATAATGACTAAAATTCAAAGAATCTTTTGGCGAACCTGTATTGAAATTCCTCAATTTCAAAATCTCTTTGTCTTCAGCAATTCTAGTCTTCTATCAAGTAAAAGTTTCATTATTAGCTTTGTTACAAAATAGATAATGTAAATTTTAGTTAGGATGTCTTCCAGACCAAGGGGGTTTTTGTATCAATTTGTTAATAAATCACGATTTGGAGTTTTAATTACTTCTGAATCATGGTAGTAAATAAAATCATTAATTTTGAGTTTATGAGTAAATTTAAGCCAATCTACTATACTATTAAACACACTTAAACAATATTGCTGTCAAAAGAAAAAATTGCTAGAATTTCTTGAACATATGTTTCATAAAGAATAGGTGTGAATTCTAATAATACAAGAACTTCTGTTTAACAGCTTGTAAAACTAAGTATTTGTTTATAGAATTTGTTACTAAAAGAAAACAATCTAAATCAATATTTAATGGGACGCAGCGTTGACACAACGTCTAAGGAAATTGTTTAATGGGTTTTACGGACATTGATGTTTTTAAAAATACCTTTAAGTTCCTAACTCATTTTTATAAAGGAACTTGTGTATATCGAAACTGGTATTGAAATATTCCAAATATATTTAGATAAATTTTAAGTAGAATGAGCAAAAAATCTCGAAGTCGAATTTGGCTTTTGGACCTTCTGGAGAGCCTTAGCTTTATCTATAGCATTATTACAAATTTGTAAACAGTATGCATATTAATAACACAGCCACACAAAAAAATCTTTTTCCTGATCTGAAGGTCAAACCATGTTTACTATATGTTTTCGGGGTCGCTGGATCGGAATCTGAGGTCCACCAGGTCAAGGTTCTGACATAAACTAAAACAACCTCGTAATTTTTTTTCGAGTCTGGGGATCAGACCATGTTTATTATAAAATGTTTTTTGGGTCCCTGAATTCAAATCCATGGTCCGAAAAATTCCAGCACGTAAGCATCTTTTTCCGGGTCTCGAGGTCAAATCACGTTTATTATGTCTTTGTGGTCGCTATATCCGAATCTAAAATCCAAAAAATCCAAGCGCATCATGGTTCTGACATAACCTGAAAAAAAATCTCAATCAACTTTTCTCGCGTCCCGGGGACAGACCATATATATTCTATGTTTTTTGGATCGCTCAATCCGAATCCGAGGTACAAAACACCTCAGAGCTAATGCTTAAGTCAAAACCTCAAAGCGTCAAATAGCTTAGATTACGAGGTATTTTGAAGGTTATGTCGAAAACATGACATTTGGACCTCAGATTCAGATATCCAAAAAATAGAATAAATATTATCTGACTCCCGGACTCGAAAAAAAATTGTATGAGGTTTTTTAGAGTTTATGACAGAACCATGACGTGCTGGGGTTTTTTGGACCTCGAATTCGGATACAAAGACCCCAAAACATATAACAAATGTGGTGACTCCTGAAGACTGGTGACCTCCTCAGTTTAAAAACATCAACCAAAGACGACTCTCTCTGTTTCAAGCCCCCCCCCGCAACCCTTCTTTATTAACTAAAGTTTGGTGGGACGGACGTTATAACTACAATTTTCACCATATGATGAATTACTACTTGGACATGATTTCAACTCGCAAAATAAACTTATTGCATAAAGGTGTTAGTCGGGCATACAATCTAAACAATGAATAATACAAATAATAAAATAGCCTCGGACAGTACTGAAACTTTAATTGACAAAGGAGTGGAGGCTAGGAGTTTGGAATGCTAGGGGGGTGAATGATCTCAAATTAAAATAATTACGAGAAACTATGCACGTAAGGAAACTCGATATTTTTTGTGTGCCTGAAACAAAGAAAAAGAGATGCGAAAGCAGGGACATGAAAAACGGGTTGTTGAAGGGCGGATTTGAAATATGGTTCAGAGTAGATATAAAAACACATCGTAGGCAAGGAGTATGTCTGATTTTGAATGAAAGAGCGAAGCAGCATCTCGGAGATCATGATTTCATATCTATCAGATTGCTATGGGCTAGAATAAAAGTAGGAATCAGAAGATTATTTATGATTGCATGTTATGCGCCAGTTGATAGTGATCCGAGAGAAGTAAAAGACGCCTTCTGGGACACATTAAATGACACTACAAATATTTGCGATCATGGTGGAAGAATAATTCTGCTAGAAGATATGAATGGATAGTTGACCGTTGTGGAAGCTTCTAATGTGTCCCATAAGGGTTTACATTTTTCATTCACCCTCTCCCTATTCCTTAACACACCTCCCACACCCTTTTTGATGGTGGGAGGGGGACCTACAGCTTAAGGTGGGTTCCGAACCACCAAAACCTCGGTGAAGGTACATAGAAAAATTTCCAGAGGTACCGGCTCAGGGATCGAACCCCGGACCTCTGAGGTGAAGTCCGAGCGTCTAACCACTGAGCCACCGAGGCTCTTTTTATATGAATGGATAGTTAGGCATCCAAAATCAGGATACAGACAGAGTACTAGGTAATTTTGGGGATCCACGAACAAAGTATAAGGGAGATAAATTAGTTGATTTATGCTTAGAAAAGGGTCTGTTTATTACAAATACTTGGTTCAGGCATAAATGATCCACATGCGCGCCTGGTCTAAAGGAACGAGCCATAGTATAATTGACTTTGTTGTTGCGGATGAAAGACTAAGAGAGCTAGTCAAAGACAGAAGGGTCATGAGGGGATGTGCGAATAGGTTTCCAAAATAAAATAATCGAAAGCATAGGTAAGAAAGCTTGGGAAGCGCTTATACAGAATAATGATATAGAAGGCGCAAGGACTATGTTCGGGGATATCATTGTTAGATGCGCGATCGAAGTGTGTGGTACCGCGGTTGTAGAAAGAATGTCTGGTGATGCATGGTGGAATGATAAAATTGAGGCTACCCAAAAAACAAAGAAAGAAGCTTACATGAGAAATTTGAACATGACAGGTCTTAGCGATGAGGAAATAAATAGACGTATAAGTCATTACAGACCCAAAAAGAGGATACTCAAGCGATTAATTAAAGAAAGTAATGATAGAATTAAAGCAGAGGAAGAGAAGAAAATACAAAACGACTTTGAAGAAAGCAAGAAACTACTGTATAAATCAATGAAGGGAATTAGAAGCACAGAATTTGTCAACATGAGAAATAGCAAAGGGGAAATACAGTATGAGACAGGCGGGGTTGGAGACGCTTTTAGGGGACAATCCGGAGATGAAGATATAGCAAACCACAAATGCGATGTAGAAGACAATGCGTTAGAAAAATCGATTGATAAAGTCCGTGTCACTGCGGTTAGGGATATAATCAAGAGCTTCAAAAACGGTAAAGCTTCCGGGGTAGACAGTATTCACGCTGAAATGCTTAAACACGGTGGTGAGTACATACCACATAGATTGTGCGAACTAATAAATCTATTCTTCGAAGTAGAGGAAGTCCCAGGTGATTGGAAAAAAGCGATTATCGTGCTAATATAAAAAAGAAAATGAGATAAAAGCGAAAACAATAATTACAGAGGGATCAGCTTATTAAGTAACGTAAGTAAAATATACTCAAAAATAATTATTAGTAGGGTAATCAAAATAATAGAAGAAAATATTTGGAAAGTCGAAAGTGGGTTTATGCTAGGAAGGTCATGTATAGATCAAATATTTAGCTTAAGGCAAATCACAGAAAAAAGTTTGAGAGTGGGAAAAAAAATTTTCTGTATATTTGTTAACCTAGAAAAAGTTTTCGACAAGGTAGATAGAAGTAAACCTTGGGGAAGTCCTGAAAGAGTACGGAGTAAATGGATGGCTCCTGCAAGCTATAAGAACAATACATACGGGTGGCGGAGCGAGTGTAAGGGTCAGTGGGAAATTGAGTACTAATTCGATATTATGTAAGGCGTTAGATAAGGATGCATTATGTCTTTATGGCTATTTATAATATTTATGAACGAGTGTTTAAGAATGGCTTCTTTCGACGAAAAAGGTGTGGATCTTGAAGCAGTAAGGGTACGTGGGTTAGCGTTTGCAGATAATAAGCTTGTCATGGCAGAATCTATCGAAGGTATCTATGAAGAGTATGGGCCTCAAAATTAACGTTCATAAAACAAAAACTATGGTTTTTTGAAGGAAAGAGTGAGAAAAAACAATATTCAACATTGTATTGAATGATGAGAGAATTGAACAAGTTGATAAATTCGTATACCTTGGTAGCAACGAGATAATGCTTAAAGTATGTGGTGCGGATGAGGCGCTAGTTGACACATGGAAAAGAAATAGATTAAGATGGTTCGGGCATGTTGAGAGAATAAAGGATGGACGACTAACGAAACAGGTATATCAAGGTAAAGTAAATGGCAGCGTGCCTAGAGGCAGGCCGCGGAAAGAATGATTAGAATGTATAAATGAGGCCCTAGTTAGAAGGGACATAAGAAGCTATAGAAACACGAGAGCCTGCATTAAAAAATGCATGGACGTTAAAGAAGCTAGAAACCCGGAAAAATATACTAAAAAAAAAGGTTTATGGCATTTTTTTAGGTTATTTTAGAGCCCTGACGTGCTGGGGGTTTTTGGACCTCGATTCTGATTTAGTTTTTATATTTTTGTACAGAATATAATTCTTAAAAAGATCTTTCACTATTCAATTAGCTGCAAATGTTAAATTACCCTTATCGGCTTTTACAGAAAGTAAATCCTTATGCTCCTTTTACAAATATTCTAATAATTAAAATTTTTCCAATTTTAAAATATATGTGATATCTTAAAGGCATGTCTAATTTTTCTAATAATAATTTATTAGATTATTTTATTGAATATTTATTGAGATATCTGCATTGAACACCATGAAAGGTCGAAGTTTCGATTGAAAACTGGTTTTATTTCCTGAAATATAATTGCTGATTGCTATCTTCCGCTATATTTATTTATTGGATTGTTTCCGTTCTAACAAAGGATCAAAACACGATATCCAGATTTATTTCCCCTCTACTGCTTTTGAAATGACATGTCATTGAAAGCAGAGAGGAGAAAGCAGAGAAAGGTACGAGTATAAAGGCTTTAGAAATTTTCGATATCTGTTTTCCAGAAGTTTTTGGAGTCGGATTATACTTATAGGATCAAACGATGAGTTTCAGGCCCCTGAATATTTACAAAAGGCACCCATTTTAAAACTCTTAGGCTTAAAGTTTATTTTTCTCAAACAGGAATCAATAGATACATTTTCGGAAAAAACTTGACAATTTTTATTAATAAAGTTCACTTTAACTTTAGTGGTATTCAGTACTAACTTATTAATTTATGTTTGTAAATTTGAATACATAACAAATATTCACTCTCTTGTAAGTTGAAAATTAATTTTCCTAACTAAAAATTTAATTAGTCCACTTTTGAAAAAAATAGTTGTTTCTAGATAAGAAATCCACTATGAAATTTTACCGTGAAAATTCACCTTTATTCGTTGTATATTATATAAAAGTTTTACTAATTAATTAAAAATTATTTTATTTGTTTGAAATTAAACTGTTTAATTGCAAAATTAGTTTTGGTTTAAAATGAATTTTTTAAACTGAAAATATAAGTATTCTATTTTTCGTTGAAAATGTAATCTTTTTAATACAAAATTCAAACATGAGATTTTTGAATGAGAATTTGTATTTTTTGGTGGAAAATTCAAATAATTGTAAGTTAATATAGTTTCTTAAGCATTAACAATTTTTCGGTTAAAAATGAATTTTTTAAACCAAAAACTGATCTATTTCACTTTTAGATGATAGTTGTTCATTTTCATTAAAAAATTTTACTATTTGGTTGAAAATGTATGCATTTTATTGTAAATTTGTCATTGTGGATAAAAAATAATAGTTTTAAATTAAGACCTAACTATACCAGTTTTAGTCAAAAGTCGATCATTTCAGTTAAAATTAATCTTCTTGATTGAAAACTTGACTACTTAGATGAAAGTTGAATTACTTAAAAAAAAAATACATTTCATTGTTTGAAAAGTTATCTACTTTCTTGAAAGCACCGAATTCGAATAAAAATTGATAATTTTTAGTTGAAAGATCAACCATTAAATTTTTTGTTGAGAATTCACTTTTTCAAGTAAAATTTAACTGCTTTTAAATTAAAATCGAAATACTTTTCAGGTTAATATATGAACTATTATATATTACTTTAAAAATGTCAGCGTTTTTTCCGAAAGTTGAACTATTTGGTTGTAAATTCAAGTGTTTGGCCTGACATTTTTTTTAAATGCAACTATTTAGTCAAAAAATTATCTTTCTTAGTTCAATATTTATCTTTTCAAATTTAGCTGTCATCTTTTTCAAAACAATTATAATAATATGTGATTTATAATATAGTACCTGCACATTAATTTTATTTTTTAAAAAATATTTCTCTATAATTCTCATATTTTCTCAAAAAATCATCATATTTTCCCCGTTTTAAACGTATTTGCGGATTGAAGTCTTTTAACACAATCATCATGTTTGTCTGTTTTATGTTTAATTAGGAAATATTTCAAAATTGAAATATTTTAATATAATATACAAGTAAATTGATTCAAAATAATTGAAAATGTCCATTTCTGCCTTCTATATACATATTTTTCAAATTATAGTTGAACTGTAATGAAAATAGGTAAAATTTCTCTCTGGTAATTACATAGAAACTATAAGGCTATAGACAACTTTGATACCGTCATTACAGTTGTGATCACAATCAGCTGCAAATTAACATTCATTACAACAAATTGGTCAAAGGTTTTCATATTCACTTAATTTAAGCCCGAAGCATTCGATTTGTTCGTACTATTTGATTTTAGCCGATTTACTAACATTCAATTATTAATTAATTATAAATAATATATATATGTATATATAATGCGCCAAATATATTAAGTTATTAAAACATTGATGAATTATTTATTATTTAATAGAAAAATAGAATAATTATTGCTTATATCAACATATTTTGCACCTAGAAAATTAATCATGTTATAAATATAAAGTTTGATTCTAAATTTATTTTAAAGCAATGAGTTTTTAAACAAGAAGATTTTTTTTATAAAAAAAACAAAATTAAAAAAAAAAGATTTTTCAACAAATTAGTTTAATTTTTAAGTGGAGACAAAGCTTTAACCGAGAAAATTATTTTTCAACGAAAAGTGTAATAGTTGATATTTTCATCAAAAAATATTTTAATTTCCAATCAAAATGTTATAAATATAAATTTTTAAAAAATACGATTTTTAAAGAAAATAATTCATCTGAAGTTGTTTTTTTAGCTAAAAATATTTTCAGTTTAAATCGAAAAGTTGAATAAATCCAAAAATACAAAGAATAAACCAAAACAAATTAGTTTTTAAACCCTAGGAGGAATTTCTACCAAAAGAGTTGAATTTCAAACCAAGAAATTCATTCAAAATAAAAAAAGTTAATGTGAACCAACTCGTTAAATTTAAAAGACAAAAAAATGAATTGTCTAAAAAAAGTTGAAGTTTCTACCCATAAATATAAATCTTTGCTAAAATTTTTTAATTGTAAACCCAAAAAGTCGGGTTTTAAACAAGATAAAACAATTTTCATCTTATTCAAAAGAAAGTTGTATTCAATATGATCCGTGCAGAAAATTTGAAACATATTTCTAATATCTGTTTTATCTCAGCAAAATTTTATCGCAAAAAAGAGACTATTTCAAATATAGTTTCCTCTAATGCTTATTTATGATGTTTTAAATAATTTAGACAGAACTTTCTAGAAATTATTTAAAAGAAGATTGTTATAAACAATATTAAATTGCTTAAACAATTTTTCGTTAACTTAAATTAATTATTACCTCACTGAGTCGAAAAGGGACAGAAAGGTAAAAACTATCGAAAAAATGCAACTATCGGGCATTAATACAGATTAAGATAGTCGCGAACAATAATTTGTTTAAACAATTATTTTTAATGAATATAAATTATCATTAGGTCACTTATAATGAAAAATAGACAAATAGTTTAAAAATTCAGGAAAAATCGCAACATTTTAGCAATAAGCAAAAAGAAGAATATTATTATAATAATAAGAATTTGTTTAAACAATCACTCTTGGCGATATTAAGGAACTACCACCTCCCTATAATTGAAAATTAAACAACAAATGAAAAATTTGTGAAAAAATCGGGACTTACTAATTCTATTCTAACGTAAAATTGCTAAAGACAATAATAAAATGTTTAAAAAATTTACGTAAACATCTTATTATTAGTATGAAATGGTTTGTTATGTATCAGAAATAATTTTAATAAAAAAGACAGAAAAAAATTAAAATTCGAGTCGAAATCTCGCAAAACCAATTTTTTCATTAATTGTGCTCTTTGGGGTGCAATGAAACAGACTTATGAGGGTAATATTTAAAAATTGATATTTTATTTATATTCTTTGGCTAATTTAAAAAAAAAATGTTGAATCCTTAACTTGATTCAGTTAATATAGAAGATTCTGAATAAAATATTTAAAAAAACATCTTTTTACTTACGGTATTCTTAAAAATTCCAAAAAAAAATTTCAATGCATTTTTGGACCAACCTGTTGTTCTACACAGCCGGATAGATACTTTTAGACAAAATAAATTGCATGAGCGATTAAATTTTTGAAAAATTGGAACTATTTAAAAAAAAATGAAGTTTTATCGAAAGCTTTCAGTGGACTGCAGCATAGATTTCTAAACTTAATAATAGTTTAAATAAAAAACTTCTTATAGAAAAATTCAGTATTTTTTAAATTACTTCACCTAAATGTAAAACTGAAAAATATTAACCAAAATGTGGATTTTTAAAGGTAAAAACACGAATTTTATATAAAAACGTTAAGTTTTTAAACTGAAAATGTGACTTTTCTGGCAATTAACTGAATCTTAAAACAAAAAATTAGTTTCAGTTAATTAATTTTGAACTTAAAATGATATACATGAAGAAAAATAGAATAGATAAATTTTTAGTTAAAATAAAACACATTTTCGATTTTTAAAAAATAAATTGTTAACCAAACAGATGGATAGATAAGGATTTTTCAACAAAATAAAAGTTCAATCTTAAACCAAAAAATTCATGTTTAAACTGAAAACGTTCAATTTTCCATAAAAAATGGTCGTTAATGTTCAGTTATAATAAGGAAATTTCTAACAAAACGAAGACGAATTTTTTAACAAGGTAGTTTAATCTTTAAACTAAAAAATGCATTTCTAAAATAAGGAGTTAAACTTTCAAAAGTTACGTTTTTGTTAAGAAAACATATTTTTTAATAAAAATAAACGTTTTTAACAAAAAAGTCTAATTTTCAACCTCACATATAAACTTTCACTAAAGATTTAATTTCTAGACCAAAACAGACTAATTCGCACACCAAAAACGATGATTAAATTAATAGATAATAATTAAATATTTTTTAATTTCTATTACACAGTAAAAGATTTTGTAAAGATATTAGAGGCCCGTTCAATAACAATGCAATTAATTGACTTTTGTTTCATTTACTGTATATAAAAAGCTTATATTAATCTAAAGGTCTTTATTTTGTATTCCAAAGTAAATATTCATTACATTTAATCTGAAAATAATTGGATTTTACATTGTTATCTAGTGACAGGGCAAAATGATTGATTTTAATTTTCTTATTTCAGTTGCAAGGGCATTATGCACCAAAAAATCCCTTTTTGTCGCTTATTTCAAAATCAACTCCGATTGTACCTAATCACAATTTTTTCATGCGAATAATTGGAAATATTGATGCGTTATTCAGTGGATTCGAAAAAGTTACATAAACATAACGTTTCTCATTTAAAGGTTGACCTGTTTCAAAATTTATGGGAATCCAGAAGCGTAAATTACCCAAATTGACCTAATTATTTACCCCCCTCTCTTGAGCCACCTGTTCTCATTTGAACACGTTTGAGGAGGAAAGATATACCTCAATTTTATGATTATATTAGTAAGCGTTAATTGCAAACTTCAATCAGTAATTTAGATATTTTTAGCCCTGTATAATAAAATGCTAATTATAATTTTACTGGGCTAATAAGAGAGACCATGTATTTAATTATTTTCTACTATAACGGCCACTTAGTAAGGGAATCATTTTTTTAAGGAAAAAAAAAGGAAAAAAGATACGGATCCAGAATTTTCTGTTAAAATAAATTTGGTTATCAGGCTTTTCAATAAAACTTTGGTTCGATTCAATGAAAGCTTGATTCTGCCGATTTTTCAAAAATCACAAAGGAAAAAAATAATAGCTGCTACTGGTGAGAGATTATATTGGAAACTAAAGGAATTTAAAACCAGCGAAGGGAAGTTAGGGAAAAACTAAAAAAAGTTATGAAATTTTCGAAAAAATAAAGTTAAATCTTAGTAATCATCTGACTATGATTTTACAAACTTCGGGATTAAAAATACATATAAATTCTGCTAATTTAATAAACGTGAAACCTTCAAGAAATTAAATTTCAAAAATAAAATGTCTTAATCGATTTTTTATTGAAAAATCATCTTGTGGGTGAAAATTTTAATATTCTGTTAAAGATTTAATAATTTTGAAGAGCAGTAATTCTTTTTGGTTGAAATAAAACTGATTTGTTGAAAATTCGTATTTCTTCAATGAACGTCTAACTGGTACAAGAAAAAATTAAACTGTTTTGTTACAAAATAAACTTCTGTTGAAATTTCACCTTTTTGTTAAAAACTTCATCTATTTTGGTCCACATTTTTCATATTCATATTTTTGGTTTATGATTCCTTTAATTATATTGTTGAAAATCCGATTTTTTGGTTCAATACTGAATTTTAAGACTAATAAAATTCCATTTTTTGCTGACAATTTATACTTCTTAGCTGAATATTCTTCTTTTTTGGTATAAATTTAGTTTAATATTTTGGGTTGAACTGAAAAGTTATCTATCTATTTTTATTTGAAAAATTAACTATTTGTATTAATATGTTTTGTTAACAATTGGTCTCCTTTGGTAAAAAACTAGTTTTATTGATTAATAAATTAAATAATTTCTTTGGTTAAAAATTTAAATATTTTGTTAGAATTTCGTTAAATTTCATCAAAAATTAGTTTTTTAATAGAAAATTGATCTAATCTATTTTTTCTGGAAATTTATTTCTTCAAACTAACGTTTTTGGTAAAAAATTAAATTATTTTAGTAGAACTTTTATGTTTTCTGGTTAAAAATGAATTATTTTTTGAAAAATTCGTCTTTTCAGCTTCAAAATTCACCATTTGCAATAAAAAATTTTTAATGATCAAGAATTCAACTAGCTTTTTAAAGTTTGTATTTTTTATTTGAATACAACGGGTTTTGGTATGAAAAAATATTATATATACATTGTTAAATATTTTACTGATAATTCTTTTTTTTTTTTTAGTTGAAGCTTTATTGTTAGCTTTTTTGTTAAAAATTCAACTCCTAAGATGGAAATTAATTTTTCTAAATCGAAGATGTGACCATTTAATTTCTGTAGCAAAATTGATCTTTTTTAGTTCGAAGTCAATTTATTTTGTTTATGTTTCGTCTTTTCGGGTTAAAAATTACGTCATTTGGTGAAAATGTATAATTAGGGTAGAAACATCGACTTCTTCATAGAAAATTCTTCTTTGGCCTCAAAATTCAACATTGTTGTTTAGCTTAATTTTTTTGTTGTAAAAATTTATATTTTCAGATACGGAGACTCAACTGTTTGGTAGACAATTTTTCATCCTGGCTTCGGAATTTAACATTTTGGATCCAATTTTTCGATTTCACTGAATGAAAATTCTTTCTAGGTTGAAAATTCAACTCTTTTGTAGAACATTTAATTATATTATTTAAACCTCATGTTTTTGATTGATAATTCATTTTGATATGTATTTTAAAGAAAATTCAACTTTTTTCTGGACATCAACTATTAAGGGGCCGGATCGTATAAGGGCGTAAAGAATTTTCTCGTGCGAAATAACAGTCCCCTGGAAGCTTTAAAACAAATTTTTGATTTAAAGTTTTTGAAGGATATGTCTGGACGTGAAATTTTATTGCGCATCTTTTTTCCTCTAGACAAAAAGTTGTAACTTTTTTAGTTTCGAAATAAAACCAAAAAACTGACTTTTTTGAAAGAATTGATTTTAATCCGTTTTTCACTTCAACTCGTGCTCAGTGCTTCAGTTTTTGTAATTTTTTAATAAAAATTTTAAAAAATGTGCTTTAAGATCTCCTTCGATTGACAATATGATAGGAATTCAAAACCGTTGTTTACAAAAATTATTATTAATTTTTTTCTGATGCTCAGCACGAATCGAACACTTCTAACTTCCAGCGTTTCGTTTAGCGAGGGAATTTTGAGCAGGCAAATACTTCTCATGACAAAAATTCGAAAAAAGGTATAATAAAGTTTTTTTAAAAGTTTCAGATCAAAATATTTAATAGTTTAGGAGTAGTTATGATTTTAGTGAACGTCCGCGCTGGAGTTTTCGTCAGATATTCAACTTTATTAAGCTTCAAATTTAATTTAATGTGCACTGTCCAGAGCATAGTTAAGGACTAACTGATCTGTTTTATTTTGGAAATAGATTTAGAAAAAGTGTAAGAAAATTTGTGCATAGGTTTGTTTTCAAAATGTATGTTCAAGGTCGCTTACGAG
>JAAAKG020161509.1:0-55857 GCA_010014905.2 Druon quercuslanigerum
ATGATAAAATAAAATAATTAAAATTAAAATTCTACCGCGATTCATTAAACATTCTTCAAAATTACTTAAAATCTCTTTAATTCATTAATAATATCTTGACTTCTTTTAAATTTTTCAAAATTTAATTATAAACTTTAATATTTTTTAAATCAAACAACTTCCCTCAAATCCCTTGTAATTCTAAAATATTTTAAAATTCTTTAAAATTACTTGAAACATTTTGAAACTAATTTATAAACTTTAATATTTTTTCAATTTAAGATATTCTTTAAATCCTTCTAAATTATTTTTAACTTAATTAAAATTCTTGAAACGCTTAAAAATATTTAGTAAGCACACAATAATACATAAACTCTTTTGAGATTTTTTGAAATCTTTTATTAATCATTTTAAATAATTTGGAATTTTTAAAAACTTTTAGAGCGCAAAGGGAAATTGAGGAATAATATGAAGAATGTCAAGAATACCAATAATGTCCAGGAATATTGGAAGAATAAGTCTATGGGAATTTTTAGTGAATGTATCAGGAATACTGGATCGTCATATAGAAATAAATTGGTTTAAATAATATCACATTTTGAAGAAACAATTTCAGAGGAAATTATACATCTTTCTAATATTTTTAAAATTTGAAGAAAAGAATAATAAAGATATTCTTACAAACCCAACCTTTTTCACTTTCTAAATATTTTTTTTCAAGTTTCTACTAATAAAAGAAAGGCATTTTAGCAGCATCGTGTGGGCTAAACCATTTTTGAGGCCAGGATCATTTTTTTCGCTCAAAATATAGTTTTTGAATTTTTGTCGTGAACTATAAAAAATATCGTGAAAGAAAAAGAGACGTTTTTCGTAGAACGTTTTTTTGTACCTATCATTGTTTCCAAAAACAGTAGAAAATTTTTTGTTACAAAAAAAAGTCTCCTGGCTACAAATGTTAACAAGCATAGAACTTACAAGATATCTTCAATATCAAAGTACAAGTTGAAAAAAGAAGAAAATTAACATCCAATTTAAAGGTGCTTTTTTGAGAAAATTGATTTGTAATTTCTTCAGAAAAACCTCTGCAATTTTGTTTATTTTGAACCTTTTTGCAATTTTCCGGCAGATTTTGAAAGAACACAATTAACGATATTAGAATCAATGAA
This sequence comes from Druon quercuslanigerum, assembly GCA_010014905.2. Classification (NCBI taxonomy): domain Eukaryota; kingdom Metazoa; phylum Arthropoda; class Insecta; order Hymenoptera; family Cynipidae; genus Druon; species Druon quercuslanigerum. The sequence goes on from JAAAKG020161509.1 coordinate 1,146, forward strand.
AAAATAATACAAAAGTTTTCAACGTTTTTTAAAGAATTTCTTCATATATTTTATGAAATTTTTTTAACGCAGTTCAATATAAAGTTTACACAACTCCTGTAGAGTTATTCCAGATTTGTTTTACATTAAATCCTGAAAGTTATACCAAATTTATAAAAAAATTTCACTGTTCGCTCTTATCCCCGAGTATAGAAATAATTCAGGAAAGATGAATGCACCTTTTCTTTCCGTGTATCCGGATGATTAAACATAAAATTGTATCTTGAAGAAAAATGTGATTTTTGTGATTGCAGTTATTCATGATCGATAACTGTGCGGATGACTGGCGGATCGCGATGACCTGGCAACGAATATCGCAGATCTCGATAGAACTAGCCATCTGTGCAATTCATCCGGTTCCAGGGGAATATTATTTCGTATGGACTACTAAATTGGTGAACAAAGGTGGTGAGATGGGCTCAAAATTGGTGCCATATGATGTTACCTTATCCCTTCCGATGTTCCTGAGGCTTTACCTCATCTGTCGAGTGATGCTTTTGCACTCGAAACTGTTTACTGATGCCTCTTCGAGAAGTATAGGAGCCTTAAATCGCATCAATTTTAACACGAGGTTCGTTTTAAAAACTCTCATGACCATCTGCCCTGGAACTGTTCTACTTGTATTTATGGTCTCCCTCTGGATCATCGCCTCTTGGACATTGAGGCAGTGTGAAAGGTAATTCAAATTTATTTTTGAAATATTAAATTATAAATTCTTCCTTATGTCTTACGGTCCACATAAATTAAAATAAAGTCGAGTCAGAAAACTATTTTTTTGAAATCGAAATTTATTTTATTAATAACTACTTTCTTGATCCTTAACGTTTCGGTACATTGCATACCTTTTTCAAAAGGGTTTAACCTGATTTCTGGTTTAAAGCTCGTAAAATGTAACAATTTTCTTTTAAATATAAGAATCACGACTTTCAATAATTTGAGATTATTAGAAAATTTTAAAAATAGGACAAATTCCCACTCCTATGTAGTGTTCTAAAGAGTTTAAGTGCTCGAAGAAATTCTCACGAGCATGAGAATATTCTTGAGAATATGCTCGACGTTTATGTTTTTTGGGAATTTAATGAGCATTTATAAGCATTTTTAATTAGGTATAAAAAATCGTATTTTCTATCTTTATGAATTATAGTTACATTATTTAAATTTCCCGGGAAAATGTATCTCTCCAAACTGAAAAGGGCGCCTAATTCAAATAATAAAATAAGTCAAAATAATGGAAAACATATGATTCGCATTAAACAGTGCCTTACTCAGGGTTGCTACAATATTCCAATTTATACATTTTTCTAGGAATGAAGCCAACCATACACCTACCAGATTAATAATAATAATGCAAAAAAATGTTGTTTCTTAACAGATTTTAAACACTTTTTATTTAAGTTTTCAAATCATGAATATAAATTTTAAGCCTGAGAAAGGAATTTTTTTTACTAAAATGAGGAATCTTCAACTAAAAAATGAATTTTTAAACAAATAGTTTAATTTTCCACCTAAAAGAATAATTTTCTTCCGAAAAGACTCATTTTCAACAAAGCACATGAATTTTCATCTAAAAAATATCAATTTTCAGCAAAAATAAGAATAGCTGAAATGATAAAAAAATGAATTTTCAAAAAAAAAAAGATTTTTTTAACCAAAAATAGAAGATCTAAATTTTCAATTAAAACAATGAATTTTCAACCAAAAAGAATAAATTCTCAACAAAATAATTCAATTTTAAACCCTAAAGGTAAATTTTCTACGAAAAAAGATACAGTTTTAATCAAATATATAAATCTTGAGCTAAAACATATAAATTTACAAACCAAACTTTACTTTACTTCACTTTACTTTAGTCATTATTTTGATTTTTATTTTAAAAATATTGAAATATTAGCTATAGAAAAAAACACGTATCATCGACGTATTATTGAATCTATTTTGACAAACAAATTTCGAAAAATTTCGGTTAATTTACACACTGAGATTCTAAATTAATAATAAAATTTATCAAATCATTATGAAATACCGTAATCTGTTTATTTTAAAAATATCTTATTCTAAAATTTAAACTTTTTTTCGCGCTTCCACATCAGTAGTGTCAATGGAAACCCGTTTTTTTCTACTGGTGTTTCTGAAATATAAATTTCTATTCTTCCTTTCTTACCTACGATAAAGTGTGCTTTTTCTTTTCTTTTAAATGTAGTCATTAATTGATTAAAGTCTCTTTTTTTTAGACTTTATTAAAACCTATATTTATTGTTTCTAAAATTTGACTTATTTTGAAAAAGATGTTGAATGAAAAATTTCCAAGGACATGGTTTTCATTTCGTTTTTACTCTATGTCATAATTGTGATGTTTTTGATTAAATTAATCTTAGATAACTCAGGAAAATTGATATTAAATGACGTCATTATTTATAATGGTTGTTCTTCTTAATATCGCTAATTGTAAAAATATAATTATTCAGGTTCAAACCTTTTGAAAAAGGTACGCATTGTACCGAAACGTTAAGGATTAAGAGAGAAGTTTTTAATAAAATAAATTTTGATTTCGAAAAAAGGTTTTTGGATGAACTTGATTCTAATTTATGTTTACCGTAAGACTTAAGAAAGAATCTACGATTTAAAATTCATAAATATCGTCAGTCGAATAAAGGATTGATTTGGTTTCAAATCATTATACAATTTTCTTATTTAAGTCAGACCTTATTGAAAAATAAGTATTTCAATTTAAGGTCCTTTCTTTAAAAAAATAGAAAACATAAGGTTTTATTAAAAAACTACATTTTGACTTGAAATATGTCAGTAGAAAAGTTACCTTCAAAGCAGACACTGAACAATATAATTATATAAGAAATGATCTTTTTAGCGTCCGAAATTTAAAGAAAAGAAGAATGTAAAAATATTTTTGCAATTTTTATTAGCAGAATGCGATAATTCTTTCCAATTCTTAGAATATTTTTAAAAATATTATTTAAATACTTTTTTTTTGTTATAATAATATAAAACATAGAATTACAGTAAAAAAGTATATTTAGGTCAAGCAGTTACACATAAAAGTAATTAATTAAGAAACGCTTCTTTTCAGCAATCAAAATTCAAGGAAAAAAGCAAATCAAAAATACTTTTTTAGGATTTTAGTATAAGTATCTTATATTTCTTTCAGATTGTTGGTACATGTTACAAAAAATATTTAAAATTCTGTATGGGTATCAAATAATCAATGAAAACTTGTTTCAGTAGAAAAAGACATTATTATTCAGACAGTATTGAAAATCAAGTATTTCAAGTTAAATTATTATTTGCTAAAACTTCTCTTTGATTTCCTTTTTCTCAGAAACTCATTTTTGGAACTAAGGCTGGTTTCTTCGTGCCACGTCACATATGTTGACATAGCGGATTCCAATAAAAAATGTACCTTCTGGCCAGACAGCTAAAAATATAATTCATTCTGAAATGACTAAGTGCTAGGTTTAGATTAAAAAAATTAAGCAAAAGGGTGAATTTAAAAAAGATTTTTGTTAGATTTTATAATTTTTCTGGGACAGACTTAAACGTTTGTTTAATGATCCAAAAAATCTATGAAAATTTAATTCAGTAGAAAAAATCTAAATGATTCAGACAGTGTTGAAAATGCAATATTTTAAGCTAAAGTCTATTTTGCTGAAATAATACGAAACAGAAAATTGCCTAATACAAAATAACTATTTCAAGTTTGACCATTTTTTGGAATATAATATAAAATTTTAAAATATAGTAAAAAATTATATTTTGACATGAAAAACTCCAGTAGAGAAGATACCTTTTGGCCACACAGTTACAAATATGGTTAATTTACAAATACCCAAATCCTCATTTTTTGCTTCAAAAATTTTTAAAAAAGGAGTTTAAAGCATTTTTGCAAGATTTTAGTAGAAGAATGCGGTTTTTTTCGATTATTAGTGGATGGAAGAGTCAATGAAGATGTATTTCAGTAGAAAAAGCCATAATGAGTTAGACAGCTTTAAAATTGAATTATTTTAAGTTAAATTCTTACTTGCTAAAATAATATAAAACATTTAATTGCACTGAAAATGGATATTTTAACATGAAAGAATTTAGTAGAAATTGTACCTTTCATCCAGACAATTACAAACATAATTAATTCAAACATTTTTTAAAGCTCCTTTTTAGCTCTATTAACTTAATAAAAGGAGGGAATTTAAACACTTTTTGCAAGATTTTAGTATTTAAGATTCAATAAAAGTGTGTTTCAGTAGAAAGGGTAGTTTCAGTTAGACCAAAATACAAAACAAGTATTTAAAATTTATGTTTTTTTTCGTAAAATAATATTAAAGATTAAACTTTATAAAGTATAAAAAATTCCCGAATGCTCGGTTTTAGCTTCAGAAAGTAAAAAAAGGTGCAATTTAGAAGATTTTTGCTAGATTTTGGTAGAAGAATGTGGTATTTTTTTTAGATTATTAGAATATGTTTTAACAAAATATTTATGAGTTAGTGGATGCAAGAGTCAATAAAAATACATTTCAGTAGAAAAAATCATTTTAGTGAAACACTATATAAATTTTTTTAGATACATCAATACAAAAAAAACTATTTGTTTTGAGTAGAAAAGTAAGCTTTGACAAGGCACACTTTCGTAGACAACAAAGCTTTTCAAAAAACAATAGAGCGATATTTTTTGTTTATATATCTCATCCAAGTGTGACTAAATATGACAGAACAAGTGAAATTTAGTAGAAAAGTTAGCTTTTGATCAGACAACGAAAAATGCAAATTTTTTATTTTATACGAAGATTTTAAAATCTGCTCAATTTCGACTCTGATTTTATCTAAACTTTAAATTGCAATATTTATCTTATACTGATTATATTTTAAGTCGGGAAAAATTCTAAGAAGATTCCATCTTAAAAGTGCCAAACATTATTCAGAAAACTCTACTTTTAAAATAGTTTTTTCATAGCTGGTAAAATGTACAACATATCTTGTGAGTTTCTTTCTGGCTAAACTACTTTTTCAGATAGATAAAAAATTTTATTTAAAAAATTAAGTTTATGTATTTTTATTGAAAGCACCAAAAGGTGAAAAAAATCTTTAGATTAAAGTTGAATTATCTAGAAAAATTAATTTAAAAATATTTTTAAAACATTATTGTGATATAAAATACGAGATATGTTTTTGGCAGAACTTTTCTAGATATTTTACCTTTATATAAACACTTTTTTCAACTTTTGTTGCTTTCGCAAAGAATACAAAAATTCGATATTGTATTGATACCTTTTTTTATTCATTAAAAAAGAAGGCATTTTGGTTAAAAAAATTTCTGGTTTTTTCCAATAAAAATTTTAGTATCGAAGAGTCAATACAAATGACTTGAAACATAAAACTTTGAATATTATTTTCTTATTTTTCTTATTCAATATTTGTTGTTTAACAAGAACAAAACTCACGAAATAAGTAGTGCTTATAACCAGTTATTAAAAAAAATGTTAATTGTTAAATTGGGATTTAAAAAAATCATTTTGCAATTTGAAAAAATATAATTTCAGGTGACTTGAAATAGCAATAATTATCAACTTGAATAAAAAATCGAAGATTAGATACATATGCTTCTTTGAAAAATACTGCATTTCGAAAAAAAATTCTGTCATTTACTGAGGATTTTCACGTTATGTTCTGATGACTGGAAATTAAAACAAATCGAAAAAATATTTTAAAAAATAATCGTGAAAAATGAGCATTACAAGCGAAAGCATTTTTTCGTAAAATGGTACAAAATAAGAAAAAGTATTTCCAGTAGAAAAATATTTCTTTGTACGACAATACGAATGTCAAAACAGACAAATTTTCTATTTTATAAGAATATTTGTAATTCTTCTCATTTCCGAGCTAAAATTGATCTAATATTGCAATTAAAATATACGGATATTCAAGTTTTTAAAAGTCGACACCAATTTAATTAAGCAGACCAAGAAGTTTTAAGTAGAAAAAAATGTATTTTAACTAAAACTATTGTTTGAAAGTACAGTAAAAAACAAAACTTTAAACAAATCAGCAGAAAAGCTTGTTTTCGGTATTTCAGTAAAAACGAATATTATTCAGTAGAAAAAATAGTCTTTGGTCAGGCAGTGAAAATTAATAACGAATTCTTAAAAAAACGGTTGCTTTGTTTAAAAAAGTAGAAAGATAAAATGTTCAAAAAAATTTTGTTTGCAACACTGAATGAAAAAGTATATTTAGGTAGAAAAATCCGGTCGTTTTCAGATATTTAAACTTTCTTCTGAAAATTCAAAGCAAGTATGGAAATCGATCAATAGTTAGTCCGGACCAAATAAAAATCTTTTGAGTATTGAAGCATTAGATTTTGTAATCCTTTTTACGCAAAGCTTTTAAATTTTTGTGAAATCCAAATTGAAATCTGTCCCAAAAATTCAAGATTTATTAAGGCAGGCAAATAATTATAAGCATAAAAGTGAATCAAATATTCAAATATGTATATAACTTTGTATTTTCAATAATTAATTTTCTTTCACAAGGACATAACATTCAAAACATATTCCCATTTAGTTAAACGAGATGTACTACATGAAGTATTTCGAGCAGATTTTATGAAATTTGTAATCAAAGGGTCCTTAATACCTTTATTATTAAATTTTTATTTAAAAAACGTGATATGTTGCAAATATAAACGAGATTTTCATTACTCTTTTGTAAATTCATTTGGCCTTTGGCGAATATTTTGCCTCCACGCTCTTGTTAATATCGAACCTTTAATTAAATTTTTATTATTAAATATTATCAGTTTAAAATTCGTAGTTAGAAAGGCAGATTAATCATTGACAAAAATGCTCATCGGAAACAAGGACACAGGTAAACACAGCCGCCACCGGGTAATCAAAATCCTGTCGCTCAAACTAAAAGTGATTTCATGCGTCGCTATATCAACAAACGGGTTTTTAAAATTTTAAAGTAATAAATATTTTATTTCAAATTTTTTTGAAAATTTGTAAAACTCGCAATAAAATGAAAAGTATATGAATAATTCTTAACACTAAATAGAAATATTTAATTTGATTATATCTATAAATAGTGATTATATTCTTTTTAAATTAAAAGCAATTTTGGTTTTTATTAAAAAAATTTAAAATCCTTATTTTTGTATTCAGGTTGTTGCATTGAAAAAGCTGGACTATTATTTAGTGTCTTCTATACTTATTTGAATAAAACAAAATTTTAATGATGTATTGAATAAATAAACGAAAGTTTTCTTGGAACTTTGGATATTTCTCATTACTAATTTGTAACTAAATACGTTTTTTATACTGGTAAAGTTGAGAGAATATTTTAATGAACTATAATTACGTAGCACAGTAACAAGGAAGTCTAATGAGCGACTAGAAGGAACCCTAATAATGTGAGTAAAGTCCGCTAGACCATATTGTTGACGATGAGTTACGAGCTACCTGATGCAACAGGGTACAGAAAATCAATCACGTATCCTGAGGATAAAATATAGGACACTCTGAAAAATACTAAACACTGTAGAGTAATTTGTGATTCAAATAATCACTTCTTTGTTGGATGAAATTTATTCAGTTGATGAAACTACTCTCTACTGTTAAAGTTATGCATTTAAAATTTTCAGTAGAAATGGCATTTTTTGATCAGACGTATAATATTTTTTATTTATTATTTCGTTTTCATTAGAGACAGTAGAGAATAAAGTATTTAAAATATTCTTTGAGGAAAGTAATTAATAAAGATAATCTTTGAATTCATTTATTTAATGTTACAGTTCATTAGTTTACGTCAATTTCACATTTTGTAGGATGGTCTTCCCACTTAAAGAAAGATGAAGTTGTTAATTTTACGGTTTGAAATTGTTATTTTTTAAATTTAAAAGCTATTTAATCATTATTTAATAGAAGAATTAAAGGAATTTTAACTATAGCATAATGCTAATTTAAGTAAGGATGTTTGTATTTGTAAATGCTTTAAATTTAGTAGAGTTTTTATACTTTATTTTTGTGTTTTACAAATTTTATATATTTAAAAAATTCTAATGATTGTTAAATACGAGATTCAGCATTTTTTTATCGAAATAAAAAACAGTATAAAGAATTTTAAATATTCTAAAAAAGAACGGGAGTCCATTTTTCTAATAAATCCATTAATTGCAACCGAAATTCGTAATAGATGAGCAGCAAAGTTGAAGTTGCATAATTTTCAAATTGAGGAACTTAAGAAAAAATCATAATCCATGCTTACCATTTTTGTTTAATCTCAAAAAGATTTAAAATGTATCAAAATTACATTTTTTAATGAAGCACAAGTTTTTGAAGTTGCAGAATTTTTTAACTTTTCTAAAACTTTCAAAAACCAGCTTTTTAAAAGTAACTTGAAGTTCCTGCAAAGCTTGTCTTTTATATTCGTAACTTAAGAATTTTCATTCGCATATCTATCAAATTTTAGAAATATAATTTTTTTATTTTTAAACTTATAGTTAATTTTTTTTAACTTAAAATGACATAGCTTTAAACAATAATTATTTTAAATTAATGAATTTATAATTGTAAACCTTCAAAATTAAAGAACTTTGAATTACAAAGGTGTGAGCTTGTAAAAATATCAATTGTAAGTGATGAAACTTAAATTATTTTTCAAAGAAGCCTTAATAATTACATAAATTTGAATTAAAAATCTTTCGCATAAAATAATTTTTAATTTTATATTCTTAAAATAAAAATTTTTTCGGTTTTAACTCTTCAAAATTGAAGTGTTCAAAAATTCAATAGTTGTAATTTGGAAAAAATGACAACTAAATCCTATGCAAGTTTTAAGTTTTACAAATAAGAAATATGTAATTTTAATTATTTGCATTCGAAATTTCCTCAACTTGAAAAATCTATAATAGAAAACTCCGGACTTTTGATTTTCAAAATCATCCAAATTTGAGAATTTTTTTTTGAATCTTTCAAATAAAAGTTTAAAATTATAAATTTTCGGAACTAAATTACTAAAAAACATAAACAATTCAGCATGTTTTAATTATACTTATTCAAGAGAACCACTAAAAAAGCTTCACTTTATATTGTACAAATTTAATGTTGAAGAATCTTTAATCTAAAATAATTACAAGTGAAGAATTTTCCATTGCTAATCTTCAAAATTAAACTAAGTAATAAAAAATTGTTATTAGATAGTTTTCATAAATAAATAAGCTTTACAAATAAATCGTTAAAATTGAAGACATTTTAATTCCTAATCTTCAAAATTCAACAATTCAACAACCAAATTTCAAAACTATATAAACTGGAAATATAAATATTGACATTCGAAATAGTTTGCAAGCATGTATTTTTAATTTTTATGAATTTCAATTGTAACTCTTCATAAATTTAGAGTTCTGAATTTTAAATCTTTAGAAGTCGTGAGTTTTAATTTTGTAAAGTTGAAATTTTCTTTAATTCTGAAGATCTAGAACTGAAAACTTGTGTTTATCTATCTTAAAAATTATTAAAATTTAGGATTTTTTCTTGCACTAATTCAAAGTTGAATTGTTTTCCATTTTTAATCTTAAAAATAGAATTTATTTTAAAAAAGGGGAAAAAATTGTATTAGTTTCTAGTATGCACATAAAAATGGATTATTATTGAAAATAAAAACATCCTGCTAGGATAAAATATGTAAGTAGAGAAGCCCACGTTTGGCAAGACAATAATGATATTTTGTTAATTAATCAAAAACTGCTTTTTTATGAGAGTATTCTAGATAAAACATAAAGCAAATTAAGTTTTACACATATAGCTCTTTCCGAGAGATATATGGTTTATTAAACATAAAATTTTCTTTAGCTTATATATCAGAAATTAATCCCTATAAAACACCTCAAGTAATATACTTGACCTTTGACATTATAAAAAAATAATTTTTAAAACAAATTTCCTGAGTAGGTCACCTAATCTCGGAAAATCTGAATCAGAAAATTATCACATAAGCCCTCCGAGATAATCTCTTCGTATCTGGAAACTTTGTAAAACGAGTCTGTTTATTTTAGCTCGGAAATCAAACACCTTTGATAGAAGGATGAGTTGGGTCACCAATTCCAAGCAATCCCTATCGATTATTTGACACCAGTGGTCGTCCTATTTTTCATTGAACTGGATCTAATTCGTTTTTTGCAAAAACAAAAATAAAACACAAGCAGACCTTTCTCAATTTTATTTACTCAGTATTCACTTCCCGGCTGGAAGATTACTTTTATTTACAGAGCTAATTTAGAAAATTATTTAATGTTTCCTGGTGTAAAAGTTCACGAATTTTAAGAGTCTTTTACGACAAAAGTTTCTATCTTAAATCTTATTTTGTAATATCGGGAGGGATGGAAGGGAGATTCTAAAAATGAATCATGGAGGCGAGATGCACCAGGAACGATCGGTGAACTGAATTTTTAAGGAAAATATCCTCCTTCTTTTTCGTTTTTTAAAATAAAATATATCAGTGCAAAAGTTTAGACGACGTGTGTAAATATTCCGTGTCAAGTAAGTTCTGTAAACAAATTAATTATAATGTTCGCTGAGATAAAAATAAATGAAAAGAAAATCGAAAAATCGAGTGATCGAATTTTTTAAAATTCAGAGGTGTGAGCGCAACATTTTTATTTAAAATAAATAAAAATATATTTAGTCACCTTTGCCGTTGTTCAATAACTTTTGAGAATAAATAATAAATTGGGCACCAGATCTTTTGAGATCAAATAGATATAAATTTTAATAATATAAAAAGATTTAAATAAAATATAAATAATTAACAATGGCAGAATGATAGACTATGCTCAGTTTTATAAAAAAAATATGGAGGGGGTGCTTTGTGCTTCAAGGTTATCTTAAATTAAAAAAAGCACGATTATTTAAATTAGAAGTATCCTTCCATTATACAGATTCAATACTTAAATTAAGAGTTTATGAAATAAAAAACACACTCTTCGCTGTCATTGAGCAGTTAATAAATTAAATTTATGACCTAAACTAACATAAATTTTATTCAGTTATAAAATTATCTAAATTTTACAAGGTCACATAAAAGCAACTGAAATAATCATTTCAGAATGAAATAAAAAAATATACTTTATCACGTTAATTTTTGGTAGAAAAAAATTTAGAGTTTAGGTAGAAAAAAAATATTGGTCAGGCATCACACGTTGGGATCGATTAGGAGTAGCAAATATAGATTTAGTAAAGCATAATTAAAAAGGGATTTACAGCATTAAAAATTTTCAATAGCAACAAAAAAATAATATTAATATGTTTCAGTAGTAAATGTTACATGTGTGCACATTTTTCACATGAGGAATTTTTAATCCATATTCCACTTAATTTAAAAATGACCAAACATGTCAAATAATTTTTTACAATTTTGATAAAGTCTTAAAAGATACAAGATTAAAAATAGCAAAAATATAAAATAGGCTCAAAGAAATGTAATTCCTGAAAATATTTTAAAAAAGTTTGAACAAAATTCAGATTTTTACAATTTCAAAAGAGAATCTTTTTAAGAATTTCATCAGTTTTTAGGGCAGTACACAAATTTTCTTTCAGATTCCTAGAAAAGTTTTTAATAATTTTTTATTTTTAAGTTCACAGTGATTGTAAAATTTAAAAGAATAATAAATTGTGTAAAATGAATTCCTAGAATTTTAAAAAAGAACATAGAATTTTTTAATCTAAATTTTGGAAAATATTCGATTAGGTTCAAGGAATAGTAAGGAGCTTAACATAAAATGAGATTTAAGAAAAAATAAAAATAAAATATAGATTAAGAAATAGTTTAAAACATTAAAATTATTCAAAGTATTTTATTTAATCTTACATTTTTGATGATTTCAAAAAAAAAAAGATTTTTACAAGATTTCAAGAGGACCCAACTTTAATATAATTTTTTTTTTAATTTCAAGAGAAAATTAAAAAAGATTTGAAAATATTTTTTAGATAATTTACTGAAACTGTAAAAAAGAATATGGAAAAGTTTAAAGTGAAATTTTTTTTGTTATCCCAGTAAGTTCGTTTAAGAGATATTTTAAATTAATCACTAATAGATGATTAATAAAAAATAAGATAAAAAAAAATAGAAAACAGATTTTGAAATAATTTAAAACTGAAAAAATGTTCCAAAGAACTTAAAAAGAATTAAAAACAAAAAAAAGTTTTGAAGATTTTCAAAAGAATACAAAAATTTTGTAAACATTTTTAGTAATATTTTACATGTAAGTATATTATTCTATAAAGCTCATCTTAAAAATCTTTAAAGATTTTTAAACAGTTTAAAGAAAATCGGAATGATTAAAAATTTTTTTTTAGTTTTGAAACATTTTTTAAAATGTTCAAAGGACTTTGAGACAGTTTAAGACATTTTAAATATTACCTTTTTTTAAATATTTTTTTGGTTTAAAATTTAACTTCTTGGGTAAAAATTATCTTGCTCCTGTTGCGCATTCAAATACTTTCTTCATTTTTCTATGAATTCAAATTTTTTTATTTGAAATTAAAATCGTTTTTGTTTAAAATATTTAATATTATATTTTTTTATTAAGACTTCATCTTTTTTAATAAAAATTCAACTCTTTGGTTAAAATTTAAAATACTTTGTTGAACATTCACTTTCTTTGTTCAAATATTCATCATGTTAGTTAATTAAACAATTTTTGTTTAGAATTCATCTTTATTGGTTGATAATTAAACTAGTTGCTTAAAAGTTAAAATACTTTATTTAAAATTCATTTTCTTCTGTCAGTTAAAAATTCATAATTTTGGTTGGAATTGCATCTCTGTTGTTGAAAAAGTTAATATTTTGTTGAAAATTCATCTTCTATTATTTAAAGTTCAACTATTTGTTTGAAAATTATATTTTCTGTTGAAATTTGTATTTAACATCTAAAATCTCTAAAAGAAAAGTCTTCTGAATATTCTTATGATTATTAGAACATTCTGTTCATATATAAGTTTAAAAAAAAATCTTTAAAAGCGAATAAATATTTGAAACCTTACTTAGAATATGTTCGAGTATGCAAATTTTTTCTAGACAGTATAAAAAGTGAGAACTAGCAGAAAAATTAAGTAAGCCAAACACTTAAAAAGAGCTATAACTTTAAGTAGTAAAATCTTATTTGACCAGACATGATATTTTAATGATCGTCTGCACAGTAACTCTTTTGAGAGAATACTATGTCTTACATGGACTACTTTTGTTCTATTTAAAATAATTTTTATTAGGTTTGAAATTGATTTTTTTTCGATAATTTATTTAATAATTAAATAATTACTTAAGTTAATTTAATTAAAAATATAAAAAGAAGGATATAATCGAGTATAAAAATCTTGTCTATGCAGTTTAAAATATTATAAGTAGTAGAAAGATGATTTTTAATTAAACGATTTTAAAATGAGCAATAAATTTAAGTAGAAAAAACATGTTGCGTCGGACATTATACTATAATGTTCGTCAGTAGAGGCACTCTTTTCAGGTGAGACTATGTCTAATATGGACTACTTTTCTTCAAAGTGAGATAAGTTTCATTACGTCTAAAAGTGATTTTCCTTCTGAAGTTTCATCTTTGTTCTTTATTCTTTACCAATTGTTTCTTTGAGTAACTTTTCATAAAATATTCTCTTCAGTTCAAAGGAAAACAAGTCGAGTTCTAAAACTTAACAGATATGCAAAGAAGGATCTTTCAATTGCACTGACTTGTAAATGATTCGCAGAAAGTTTCCTGGCTCGGGGTCACGAGCCAATCTTAAATTATGGAAATGCATCAATTAACCTTTTAACTAGTTTATCAACGAAGCGACATTCTGTACTCAGTGGAAGAATTTCCCAGACCTGTATCTCGCCGAGAGCTCGAGTGTACAATTATAAATCACTTAACGTGTACATTTTGCATTAGTAGAGTTCCTTGTGTGCTGTATTGGGCAAAAATTGAATATAAACTCGAGGAGAGAGAATATTCGCAATAGATGATGGCCAGTTTTAATTAATTTTCAAGACTCCTTGATGATCGATTGAGTCCTGGAAATCTGAGAAAATGGCCTTCCGGATTTCATTAAATCTCGAGTTTTTCGCATTCTAGATTTTTCCGGAGTAGTGGGTAAACTATTCGTTGTTCCTAATGAAATATATGAAACTCGAGAGAAGCTTCTCTATAGAGCAATAAATGTTTGAAGAAATATTTAATTTAACCCTTGTAGAGATATTTGACTATTCGAATATGTTAAGTTAAAAATTGGTATTAAAATAAACAAAATAAGTTTACTATGATTCCAGTTTAAAATTGTAACATTCTGGTCTATCAAATTAAATGTTCTTAAATCTGGATGTAATTTTTAAAATGTTCAATTTGGTATATTGGTAAATGTGAAAAAAGATTAATTTTAAATTAAACAAAAATACGTCGTTTTTAAGCATTTTTTGAATTGTTCAATTTTATAGTCTTATATCATTTTTATTTGTAATCATTCAGATTTTTAAATTGTATTTCCAATTAACAAAAGTTAAATAAATATATTTTTACTGAAAATTAGTAGGGAAAGGTCTTACAGGTTTTAACAATTTTAGCTGACGTTTACACTTGACACTGGACTTCGGTACTTTCATTAATAAATCATTAGATTTTTAAAGAAAATTTCGAATATTAGTACAATTGTGTAAAAAGCTAGATGATTTCATCGGAAATATTGATATATATTTCAAAGAAGAATACAAATTTTTGAACAATTTTAGGTTATTTTAATGTTTTATATCAAAAATCGGTAATTTTAAACAAAAATAATGAAATTTCAAAGAATATTTAGAATTTGAAACAAGTTTGAGCATGCGAGAGAATTTAAAGTATTTATTTTTTGTTTGTTTGTTTATTTATTTATTCTTTCCCAATTATCATTTACAATTATTAAATTTACTATTTGTGTAAAATTGTATGTTATATTGGCGCTTTATTCGAGAATATGATATTTTTAAGTACAAACCATTGGATTTCAAAGAAAATGCGATATTTTTAAACAATTTTAAATTCCACTTGCATTTTTCAACGGAAATCTGTATATCATTCAAAAAATATTAAAAATTTTAGAACAATTTTAGGCTCTTGTAACAATCGTAAATATTTTTTCCAGCCTTTTTCGTCCACAATTGCTATTTTTAATCATAATTAATCGTAATTTGATTAATAATTCAAATTCTGAAATAACTTAAGTTATTCCGTAAAAAAAAATTATACGGGAAAGAATTATTAGAAGCATTAGCCATTTTTTTACTTTTTTTATTTAAAATCAGATTGCTAATTAAAAATCATTAGATTTAAATGGATAATACAATATTTTAACAATTATAATGCATTTTAGAATTTTTCACCGGAAATCTATATTATTTAACAAAATGACAATCATTAAAATATATTTGAAGAAGCTAACCCAGACATTTACGAAAATCTCCTATACCCATTAAATCTTCATTAAAAACATTTTTCTTATAGCATTTATTCCAACTAAGTTTTATGATGTTTAATAAATTTTCATATAACTCATTTAGAAATTTTTGTTATGCGCGCTATAAAAATTTTTTATTCTATACCTTATTATCAATATTTTTCCTAAATTACTTGGCCAACGTTAATTTCACAAATTCATATTGTTGTAAATGGCTGATTTTTTGCTTCAATTCATTAAATTTAGACAGCACTACTAATTTACTTATTATGAAAAATTAAATTAAACTGTGGAATAATTTTCCTTGAAATTATTTAAAATCACTTCATTGATTTATTCGTATTTCATGGTTCAAATGCTACCTTATTCAATTTAAAATTAGAAAGGGTAACTTTATTTTTTGTAAAATTTTATAAAAGTGTATTTTATTTTATTAGATAAAAAATGCATTGTTGTTGAATAAATGTAAAAAAATTAATTTTTTACCTGTACTCACCGCTGCTGCCTAATTTTGATTTACATAAAATTTTGATCAAAAGTATGTCGTAACATGCTCTAGATAAAAATTGCACGAATTTTGAACATTTCGAATATTTTTTTAATTTTAGCATTTATAATATATAGAATTCATTAAAATAATACCATGAATCCAACGACCAAATGAAGAAAACTACCATGAAGTGTTTCTATTGTAATTTGAAAAAGGTCCTCTAAAAAATTCTAAGAAAAAAAAATTGAAAAAAGAGGAAATTGGTTTATTTATATAATTATTGTAAAAATGATATGGTGGATGACATGGTTTAGGTTTTTGTTTAAAATAAAATTTTCAGTATTTAAGAGTATTTAAGAATTTGAGAAAATATTGTCATGGGAAATTTTTAAATGATACTTTTGTAACGAATTTCAGGAAAAAATTGGAAAAAAAATCACAAAATATTTTTTGAATAATTTTGAGTAAGTTTGAGAGATATTGAGAAGTTTTGAAATAATACAAAAATAAAGTTTCACGAAAACGTAAAACACTTTTTTTCAAGTTCCTAGGAAAAAATAAAATAATATTTTATTTGGAATAATTAATTTTAACAGATTATTTCAAAAGAATTTAAAAGATTTAAAAAAATTGTCACAAAAGAATCTGAATGATTTTTTTGGCAATTTTTTTAATTTGCAGAAAATATTCAAATAATTTGAGAGATTAGAATGTTTAGAAGGTCAAACAAGATTTAAAATAATAATGGTCGTCATATGTCCTGAAAAAATTGTTAATAATTTTATATGTTAAAAAATGAGCTCTAAACAAAATTAAAAAAGGTTTTTTAGCATATCAAACCGTTTCCTACGATTTTGAAAAAGAGTATAGAAGATTTTGAAACCAAATTTTTTAATTTGGTAACTTTACCAAATAAAAACACATAAAAAATTGATTTTTAATCCAAAACTGTAATTATGTAGATAATATTTTACTGATGAAGACAACACTTTTATTTTGTTTTTAAATTTTTTGAACACATAATTTAAAAAGGAACAAACATGTGAAATAATTTTTTTCAATCTTTTGAAGAATTTCATCTGTTTTTAGGACAGTACATAAATTTTCTTTGAGATTCCGAGAAAAATTTTTAATAATTTTTCATTTTTAAGTTGACTTTTATTGTAAAATTTAAAAGAATAATAAATTGTGTAAAATAAATTCCTAGAATTTCAGAAAAGAATATCGAATTTTTTGAAGCTAAAGTTTCGAAAATATTCGACTAGGTTCAAGAAATATTAAGTATCTTTATAAAAATGAGAATTAAGAATAAAGAAAAATAACAAATAAATTTAAAAATAGTTTTTAACATTAAAATTATAATTTTTTTTTTTAATTTCACATTTTTTAAGATTTTAAAAAAAGAAGATGTTGACAAGGTTTCAAGAGGACACAACTTTAAACTAATTTTTTTGCTAAACTTAATTTCAAGAGAAAATTAAAAAAGATTAAAAATTTTTTTAGATAATTTACTAAATTTTCAATAAAGACAATAGAAAATTTTAATTCTTTAAATTTTGCAAAAAAAATTTTTAATAATTTGAGAGATTAGAATGTTCAGGAGGTCTGACAAGATTTAAAATAATAATTGTCGTCATATTCGTGTAACAATAGTTACTAATTTTTTATTTTTAAAAATGAACTTTAAACAAAATTAAAAAAAGTTTTTTAACATATCAAACGATTTCCTACAATTTTGAAAAAGAGTATAGAAGATTTTAAAACAAAATTTTTTAATTTGGTAACATTACCAAATGAAAACGCATAAAAAATTGACTGAATCCAAGAAATACTTAGCAGAATTGAAGATATTCAAAATTAATTTTAAACTTTAGCAGATTTTTATTAAATGTAGCTTTTGAGGTTTTAGAATGATATTTAAAAAATTTTAGAAAAATTTGAGTTAGCAAAAAATATTTTTATGAATTTGAGATGTTTTAAATAGTTTTTAAATATTTCAAAACAAACTAATAATACTTATTTTCTTGTTCCCACTTCTCTGAACTTAATTTGAAGGTGGATTTATTAAAACAGTTCAAAAAATACTTTTCGAATATTTGTGTGTTGCCAAATATAAGAAATATTCGTTAATGATCTATATTTAGGAGTATAAATATATATAATATATAAATATAATATATAATAAATAATATAAATATATATTTATTATTTTAATAATTTATAATTATATTTAAATAATTTGTATTATAAATACTAATTAAGCGAATTATAAAAATTCCTAATTAAAAAATAAATGAATTATGAAATTCCTATAAATATTTCTATTCCAGAAATTTAAATTTGTCGAAATTTAACATTACCGAAAATAATTAATAAATTATTAATTGATGGTAATTAAATTGTTTTTCTTATTTATAATTTCATAAATAGCTCATAAACTAATAATCAAATTCCTATGTTCAGCAGTTATAAATTTGGGGGATAGAAATATTTATGGGAATTTAATAATTCGTTTATTTTATAAGACGGTCTCAAAGTCGGTGAATTTTAGTTTCGGATATTTTTAAATTGAAAATTGTATTTTTTGTCATTTAAAAATCTTGTCATTATGTGAAATTTATGAAATTTTATATTTCGGTAATAATATATATTTTTGGCTATTTTTTCATTACATTGTGTATTATTCTTATTATTATTCATTCTTTATTCTTTTATTACTTTTTAAAAGTTCTGAATAATGTCACGACTGTTACGCTCCATTGGCGTTTTTTTACTATTTGTATTAGTTAATATTATGAAATAACTGATTTGTTAGTCTAAATTCAATAAACTGATTTAATTAATAAAATTTGTTTTAAAAAAACACATTCATAATACAAATACATTTTTCAACGTGAATTTTTTAGAACGTAAAAAAATAATTATAAAAAAATTGTATCTGTATACAATTTTAAATGCCGTGAAATTACACTTAAAAGATTTTCAACTTTAAATTAAATGTTTGACTGTTTTAATCTTTATTATAGATACTTATAGATTTTGAATGTTTGTTCCATTTTGTTATTCTTAATTTTTAATTTACCTTTAATTAATTAAAATGTAAACTTATTTATGCTAATAAACGCGTATCTTAAACTTATTTAGTTTTAGAATTATTCGTATTTTTGTTTTTTTTAATTTCTTTCAGGTCATTATTAGCTGATACTTCACTTTTAAATGACAGTACACTTCTAGTCGTTTATTATCATTCTTTAGAAGTAAAGCGTGCGTTTTACAACTCAAAGAAAATGCCTTGCACTTAAAAAGAAGAAAGAAAATTCGGATCGTCTGTGAAGCCTTATGGGTTGTGAACGATTACAGAGCACTTTGATGCACGAACGCCAGTCACATATTTAAGGGATGGATAAAGACAGTTTCTTATATACTATTAAACCACACTAAAGCTTGCTTTTATACTTCCTCGTGGAATGAAGTCAAGGAGAACCTTTTTTACAACATAGTACATTTCCCCTTATATTTAATATTTCAGTTAGTGAAATAAAAAACAAAACAATAAAATGTAAAGGCCATTATTGTTACAAAAAATACAATATTTTCATCACATAGAGAAGCTACTCTGGTGGAACAATTTTTTTCAAAAAAATACACGTTTTTATAGCGATTTTTTATTAGAAATTATACTTTTTTGTAAAGAATGTACAAAAAATACAGGTAAATACAAATATCTAAATAAATATTTAAGAAATTTGAAATAGATTAAAATCCACATTAAAAGTTTTAACGTCCAAGAAGGGGACGGTATGAGTACCGCAATGTTGGTACTACAATTTTATTTTTTTATTTTAAATGCTATTTTATTGTGATTTGATAATGATAAAAGTAAAAGAGACAAAAGAAAGAAAAATAGAAGAAAGGGGATGTGGTTAGTTGCCTTCTCATTTTGCTTTCCTCTTTTTTATTTTTTTCTGCAATTTTTGTTTTTATAATTTTTTTCACATTACAATTGGTGCATTTTTTGTTCCAAACTTCTGTAAAAAAGAAGAATTTAACGAGAAAATTTGGACCACAAAGAAAAAAATGGTCCAATTGTAATCCTAAAAAATTTTTTTTCTACTTTTAAACAATTGTTCATATTTTTCTTGCCTTGATAAGGGTAACTGTATAAGTATCGAAACATTGGTAATATAATATTATTTTTTATTGTAAATGTTCTTTGATTGTGATTTGATAATAATACAAATAAAAAAAGATAAAAGAAAGAAAAAGAGAAGGAAGGGGATGTGGTTGGTTGCCTTCTCATTTGTCTTTCCTCTTTTTTATTTTTGTCTGAAATTTTTGTTTAAAAACACTTTTTTCAGATTACAATTGGAACATTTTTTGTTTGTTCGTTGTGGTGCAAATTTGATCGTTGCATTCTTTTTTTTTTAAAGAAGTTTGCATCAATTTAATGATTGGACGTTGAATAAAATTTGCAATTTGGATTTTAATCTAATTTAAGTTTCTTAAATTTTCATTTTTTGTTTGTTTTTTGTAGTCCAAGTTCGGCCGTTGGATTCTTGTTTTTATACGAGTTTGCATCAAACGGTAAATAACGCTTGTATTTTCTTGTAGAAAAGTAAAAAAAAGAACAGGAAAGTATAAGTTACTATGGTTCAAAAAATTGTAAAACTTTTTATTGATATGTTTTTGCTTGTTTTAAAAATCTACGCAGTATTAAAAACACTTTGGATTTTAAGTACATTATTATAGAAACTTAAATATCTTTACAAAAAATACAAGATTTCACAAAAGTTGAAATATTAGGAACTTTTACATAAAATTATATTATGAATACTAGTAGTTTATTGTAAAATTTATCATTTGAACAAATAAAACATAAAATTTTGACATTTTATAAATATTTTATAAATACTCAGCTTAAGATCAAAGGAAATTGTTATAAAAAGTTTATTTAATAAATTATTTTTACATGGTGCACGAACGTTACTGAAAATTATCCTAATTCGAAATGCCTGAATATCTCGTTCGAGTAGTATTTAGAATGGAAAATAACCATTAATCAACATTTACCATTATTATGAATATTCTGATAAAGAAATTTTAATTTTGTGCTTAGTGTTCTTTTTATCATTAAAAAACTTTTAAATAATTTCTAAATTATAATAAATAGCTGCAAAAAATATTAGTGTTAAATATTTGTGCTGGTAATAAAAATATTATAAACAAATTTAAAAATGTTCCATTTCCCATCGGCTTAACTTGTTTCTGTTAAATTATTTTGCAGCTATCTGATTATTGAATGGTTATTATTTAATAATTGGTTATTAAATTGTAATGCGTAGATAACAATCTTTAAAGTTTTTTTATATTTTTTTATTTATTTTTTTTATTAATAAAAAAAAAAATATTTTTTTCAACCCAGGAATTGAAATAACATTTTT
This sequence comes from Druon quercuslanigerum, assembly GCA_010014905.2. Classification (NCBI taxonomy): domain Eukaryota; kingdom Metazoa; phylum Arthropoda; class Insecta; order Hymenoptera; family Cynipidae; genus Druon; species Druon quercuslanigerum. Next base: position 22,589 of record JAAAKG020161509.1, read on the forward strand.
TTAAATGACAACTATGATGTCTAATCAATTGCTATACTTTCTAACAAAAAACTTCAAACGTAAGGTTTTCTATTACTTAACAACGATTAGTCATAATTGCCTTTTAATAGTTTACTATTCGATTAAAGTTTAACCATAAAAGATTTTTTATAATAACAATCATGTACACACCTAAATTTAAAATTATATTGTAAATGCCTGTTATTTTTGTGCTTAAAAATTCTTCTCCTTGTACTTTTTTGTAAATTCGTAGAGGAAATTAAAACTGCAATCAAATACAGCAATATACAAAAAAAACAAAGAAAGTAGAAAAATCGTCCTCATAATAGAAAAACGTTGTATTTTTCTCTAATTTTGGCTCTAGTTTATTATATTTGTTTGTAGATTCTTCTAAAAGTTGTTTTCGTATTTTGTACTTTTTTGCAAAACTTTTTCCATCGGGGCAGATTGTTATTTCTATTCTTCATGGAATATTTTTTAATGTTTCAGATATCGATCAAATGTACCTAATTATTTTTAAGTAATATCCTCGATTTTCTATATCTAAATAAAAATAGATGAGCAAACTTTCCAGGCAGTTTTCTCAACCTTGAAAGCATTCAATGGCTGAAAGTAATCAGAAAAATGTCCAAAGGGTATAACTTCAGTAGAAAAATCGTTTCCGATAAGACCATAGATAACCTTGGATTCAGGTTTAGTAGGTGGGTTTAATTAGACAAAATAATATTAAGACCCAATAAAAAAGAATATAATGTAGCCTTGGATCACGTTAGATTTAATTTTAAGAAAATGTAAAATAATAGTGCATTTCAGTAGAAAATACTGGTCTTTGGTCAAATAATACGAAACGTTTGTTCGGAAAATAAAATAAAATATTCTTTGTTAATTCCAATATCTTGCATTTATTTTTGAAATTGAAAAATATTCAATATATCTGGATAAAGCAAATATTCCAGCAATATCCAATAATGATTTTCAATAGAAAATACATTTTCGATGAGACAAAAAGAAAAGTAACGTATGTTTTAGTAGATAAGGTGCGTTTTCGCCAGACAGAGGAAAATAACATTGGGTTCCAATTAGAAAGTTACTTTAAAATTAATTCAATGTAACATATTGTACATCAAAATATTATTTTCCAGTAAAGAAAGCTTTATAAAGATTTATAAACATTTCAGAATTTATTCTTAATTTAATTTCAAAGCATAAAATACATTTAAGGTAAGGAATTACACGAAAAGTCGAAATCGTTCATTTTTCAGTTATTAAATTCGCATATTTATAATAAAATTATATTATTTTAAAAATATTTTAGCACAACTTTTTAGAGGTTTAGAATTTCAAACTTTAAATTATTGTAGTTTACAATTCCAATATTAAAAATGTCATTAAAATTTCTGTATAAAATTTTTCAAAATTGCAAAATAAAGTAGTCTTTGTTAAATCCAATTTTCTGAATTTATTTTTCAAATTAAAAAATATTCATTATATCTGAATAAAGCAAATATCCGAGCAATACCCAAGAATGATTTTCAGTAGAAAATACATTTTCGAAGAGACAAATAGAAAACTAACGTATGTTTTAGTAGATAAGGTGCGTTTTCGTCAGACATAGGAAAATAACATTGGGTTCCAATTAGAAAGTTACTTTAAAATTAATTCAATGTAAAATATTGTACATCAAAATATTATTTTCCAGTAAAGAAAGCTTTATAAAGATTTATAAACATTTCAGAATTTATTCTTAATTTAATTTCAAAGCATAAAATACATTTAAGGTAAGGAATTACACGAAAAGTCGAAATCGTTCATTTTTCAGTTATTAAATTCGCATATTTATAATAAAATTATATTATTTTAAAAATATTTTAGCACAACTTTTTAGAGGTTTAGAATTTCAAACTTTAAATTATTGTAGTTTACAATTCCAATATTAAAAATGTCATGAAAATTTCTGTATAAAATTTTTCAAAATTACAAAATAAAGTAGTCTTTGTTAAATCCAATTTTCTGAATTTATTTTTCAAATTGAAAAATATTCAATATATCTGAATAAAGCAAATATCCGAGCAATACCCAATAATGATTTTCAGTAGAAAATACATTTTCGAAGAGACAAATAGAAAACTAGCGTAGGTTTGAGTAGAAGAGGTGCGTTTTTGTCAGACATAGGAAAATAGCATGGAGTTTCATTTAGAAAGTTACTTTAAAAGTAATGCAATGAATAATATTGTGCATTGAAATATTATTTTTTGGTAAACAAAGCTTTAAAATAAAATGAAGCAAATCTTTCGAGGTGAAAGCTTTCAGATTTATAGACATCCTAGAATTCAATCTTAATTTGATTTCAAAGAATAAAATACATTTAAGATTAAGAATTGCACGAAAAGTCGAAATCGTTGATTTTTCAGTTATTAACTTTGCATGTTTATAATAAAATTATATTATTTTAAAAACCTTTTTGTAAGTTTTAAGTTTAATAATTCTATATTTATTAATTCTAAATTGCTTTTATCACTATCATTCAGTTCTAAATTTATTAATTTTGATATTAATATTCAAAATTGTTTGGTTTCAATATTTAATGCACACAATTGGTTAGGTTTTAAATTCTTCCAAATCACAAAATAACAAATCGAAAGACACGATAGATGCACAATTTGATCCTCTGATGATTTTTATTGATCATTGTTTCAAATAAAATTCCTTTAGCAACACAATTAAAAACAATGAAAAATTACTACAATAATCTCTCAAATTCAAGCATTAAAATTTATAAGATTTCGGAATTAGGCAATATATATTAAATGTTTTTGTTCTTGTAAAAATTCCAAATTATAAGTTTTCAAACTTAAATAAAAAAATATAAATCAACTTAGAAGGCTATAAATGTGAAATTCTAAAAATTGGACTGATATAAAGCAATCTTGTTTCGTATTATTTTGTTTTGTAATTTTCAGTTTTTAATAACAATTAATATATATATTTTTTAAAATTTAAAAATTTCAGCTATCAATAGCTTTTTACATAATACTCTGTGTTTTTAATAAAAATTTGTTTTGTTTTTATAGAAAATTTACATTTTTATTAAAAAATCATTAGACTTTAAAATTTTATGGGTTTTAAATAGTTTTAACTAACGTTAGGGTCTTGTACGAGACAATTTATTTTCAAATGAAGCTGATTATAATTATAATAATAGTTAAAATTATTGAAAAGTTTTAGGTTATATTCCCGTTTTCAACAAATATTTGTTTTTTTTTAAAGAAAGAATCTAAAAATTACAAAAATAAATAGATTTCAAGAAAGATTTTCAACTTTCTAAACAATTCTAGATTATGTTAAATTTTTGCACTGGATAAATGTTATTTTTACTAAAAAGTTATTATATTTAAAACAAGATTTTAATTTTTTATTTCAATAAAAATTTGAAATTTTGCAAAAAAATGCCAATGCAATCGCTTCAAATTATCTGATGATTAGTTAAAGCTTACAAAAAATTGCAAAACATTTTATTAAAAACTTTTAAATATAAATAAATATTATAAATGGAGATGTAAAAATGTCACATTTTTAAAATTAGAAAGTTTGAAGTTTGCGTTGATTAAAATGCAAATCGATAAACATTAAACCATAATATGAAATTAACATCTCAGTAATTGGGTAATTATTATAATTTTTAATGGATACAATTTTACAGTTCTCAATTTTTATATCAAACGCTAAATTTTCAATTTTCCCCTTTAATAGGTTTTAATTTTGTAATTAAAATAATTACGGTTAAATTTTCAAAATTATGATCATCAATTAAACAAATTTTTATTTTCAAAATATTTAAAAGTACTTAGAATAATTAAAATTAGAAAGCGTTTAAGTAAAAAAGTTTAATTATAAAAATTCTTGAGAAAGAAAAATTTGTCATTTCAAAAATTTATTTTTAATGTTTACTATTTAAAATTAATTTTTACTTAGAACTTTTTTTTCTCAAAATAATAATTTAATTTTGAAGGTTTTTTAGTTAAAAGTTTTCATTTTTGAAATACACATGACGTTTGATTTATTCTTAGATATTAGACATATTTTCTAATCATTTTGAATGTTCAATAATTATAATTTTCATGTAATAACATCTACAGTTTCTAGGATTTCAGACGTTTTAACTTTTGAAAAATTTAATTTCGTTTTAAATTTCAAATTGTTTCAAATTTTAAATGATCCAATTTTCCAAATCTTATTCTAAAAAATATGAAACTTTTAAAGTTTTTAATTTTGTAATATTTTTAAAATTCTAATCTCGATTTATTCAGTTCTAAGCAGGCCTTTTAAAATTCCCGACAAATAATATTTTTAATGACGCCATGGATTTAACTGGTCCAACAATTTATGAATGCGAAATGAACGAAGATATTGTAAATTTACGAATTATGAAATTATCGATTTTTTGAATACCTGAATAACGAAATTCCTAAAAAGATACAAATGACGAATTGAAAAAAAGCGCTATCAAACAACAATTCTTAAGGATGCAATTGCCGGAAATGAAAATTAATGACAAGATTTTTAATTTCTGAATGAGAAAATAGACAAATTAAACATTTTCATTGAAAAAAAATTCTGGATTCAAAAAATTTACAACAATCAAATTCATTTTATTTATTTATTTTTAATCACACTAGACCACACAAAAGGTGAAATATACCCGATTCGAAAAATAAACTTATAAAAAACTTATTTCCATTTAAATTTTTCATTTAATTTTCTCCTGAACCTGCCGTATAGTTTGAGATTTTTGTTGTCGGCAATTGAATAATTCGAGATTTTTCGTCTTCGGCAATTTGTACATCTTGAATTTTCTATTTTTATTTCGTGAATTCTAAGGGTCATAAAATTTAACCTCCATAAATATGTTTATGACTTTTATTTTTGATCTCCTTTAATTCCATATTGTCTTTGCAATTGCTTGTCAGCAATTTTAAAAAACTTTACTTCGCGATTCCCCGATTGAAAATAAAATTATTAAATTTTAAAAGATTAAATTAGAAATTATGCAAATTTAAGACTACAATGTTTTAATTTTTAAACCTTTTTTTAACATCTTTCATTTTTCACTAAATTTTTTTTTTAATTTTACCTAATCTAACATTGTTCCATTTACAACATTTTTAATTTCAAATTATTCAGCATATTTTTTAAAAATTTCAACTGCTTAAAATTCTAAATTACTTATGATGAATTACTTTTTCAAAACCTTTTTTCAAAGCAGTATATAAAAATTGCTTAATAATGGAATTCTATTTTGTTTATATTTTTAATGTTAGGAGATAAAAATCCTCAGGCGTAAACGCGCACTTGGTGCGTGAGCTTACTACTATTTATTCCTGTCATCAAAAATAAACTGCTTGGTCGATAAAATTGTAAGCGGTGATAAAAATGTACGTTTTATAAACTTTGTAATCTATTTGCAACATGTGCAGGTTTCATGATGAAGAACACGCAAATCTGCTTAATGCAATGTGGCTCATCGCGATCACGTTCCTAAGTGTGGGTTTTGGCGACATCGTGCCAAACACGTACTGCGGAAGAGGTATTGCAGTTTCTACAGGGATGATGGTAAGATAGTCAATATTCTGATACATACCTAACTTTTCACCTTTTCACAGAATTGCGTCCTAAAATATACTATTATGCTAAAAAAACCGTAAAAGAAAATCTACCTTCTTGGAAAGTATACCGACTTTTCAACATGTTATTTTATTTATTTTATGAGCAGTAAAGACGTTTACTTTGTAGCCATAGGGAATATGATGATTATAACTTTAGCATACAATTCTACTGTTGTGAATTTGTGTAATGCAAAAAAGTCACGGATGCAAAAATTGTATAGCAATAAAATTTTCCATTTTTAAGAAATTAATGATCAGTTGGGTATATATCCAAACTAGGAATATTTTCATTCTACATAAAATTTATGAAGAACACAAATTATAATGCAAATGATTAGAATTTAAATGTTTCTATACCATAAAATGAATAGAAATTTTAATTCTAACATTTTACATTTTGAAATCACTTGCATTGGCCGCCTTACTTATCCAAGATGGAGAAACTAAGCGCCGGGTTCTAACTGGCTCAGTTTTTGTTTAGTTGCGCGTAGCTAGACTATGTATTTATCAGGTCATGCGCGCGCCTACAGCATATCTACTTTATGTGTAATATCTCTATGGAGCGCTTCATTCACCACAGACTTAAGTTACCAGTCCGATGTAAACAAATAATAAGTGAGCAGCGTGGTGCGAGATTGTCAATTATTTATTGGCAGTGTCGAAAGTATTTTAGTTGATCTTACACTGTGCTATACCCGGTTTTTAAGTGTGTTACTGTTGACTTGTAAGAAGAACTACAATGTCGATAGTTAACCAAAAGAAATATTCTTTTACAGGATTCTGATGAATAAAAACTTAAGCGCTGCATTTCCTAACATTGAGATTACCTTGAAAATGTACTTCGTATTGATGGTGGCTAATTGTAGCGGAGAACGTTCATTTTCCAAAATGAAAATTATTGAAAATAGGCTACGTACGACGATGACACAAAAACGTTTTCCACATTTGCCATTGTTCAGTGTAGAGAGTGATTTACTTCGAGAAATGGACTTCGGTTTCATTCAATTAGATATACTAATCTATCAACTGAAATGAATATTTTCACAAAATAACAAGAAAACTATGTATTTTAGTATTTTAAATTTGTTTTTTAAACGTAAAAATGAAATTATTACTGGATTTTTATTAATTGAACAGGCCTCCACTTTTTTCTTGCCCCGGGTCCCCACATACCTTCATCCGGCTCTGGCTCGGATTGATTTATGTTCATAAAAAAAAATTATGTATAATAAATAATGCCTGGACGGAAAAACAGTTATTTACAAGTCAGATAAATACGTTCATAATTAAAACGTAATATATTATTTTCTTATTAAGAACATTGAAAACCTGGAATCCTCTTTGAATTCTTTTTTAACCTTGGAGCCTCCTTAAATTTTTTACCAGAAACTTAAGTTAATTTTGTTTTCTTTTAATATAGTTATTTTATTGACATACGAAAAGTAACTTAAATCTTTTAGTCTATTATAAAAGATACTTCTTATTTCCAAGAAGTCTTGCTACTAAATTATTTCTAAGTAAAAAAAAATACCAAATAAAAAAAATATAGAATGTTAAAGTATACATATTTTGTGATATTTAACTTAAAAATTATAAAAACGAGATAGACACACTAAAGATTTCTAAATGTTTCAAATTCTTTTAAATATTTAAAAAGATTTTGTACATTTTACAAAGACATGTCTTCCAGAGTTCAAATATCAAATACACGTTTCACAAAGCTTTTAAAAGGTTTAAAAAGTTTCACAGATTTCAAAAAGTGATTTTAAAAGGATTGTTAAGGTTTTTTTTTTAATTTAAAAATTACAGTGCACTAGATTTCAAAGCTTTAAAAATATTTTGAAGATTTTGAAGGATTTCAAAATGTTACGAAACATTTTAGAAGAGTTGAAAGGATTTTACTAATTTCAGATTTCAAATAATTCAATAATTTAAATGAATAAAAAGGATTGTATAGATTTAGATCTTCCAAATGTTTTAAAAACTTCGAAATCTGGTGTACTGTAATTTTGAAACATTGATTCAGTCTTTAAAACCTTTTTAAACACACTTTTTGAAATCTTTGAAACCTTTAAACATTTTAAAAGCTTTGTGAAATTGTCATGTGATATTTCAAATCTGGTAGACTAATAATTTTTATAATTTTTATGTTAAATATCACGAAAATGTATACATTAACAATCTATAATATCGGAGACGATATAAAAAATGTTAAGAGATAAATTATATCTTGATAAATAAAAAAAAATAAAGTTTCAAAAGAAAGCAAAATTAACTTAAGGTTTCTATAAAAAAGTCAAGGAGTCTCCAAGGTTAAAAAAAATTTAAGGAGAATTGCAGGTTTTTAAGGTCGCTAGACACCGAGTTTATAGGAATAATTCGCCGTTTCTCAACTCGCATTTGATTCTCAGATTCATCGTTGCAATTTTTATAAACATACGAATTATATCTTTCCTTGCAGTAACTATGTTTATAAATTTGTGAATCTTTGAAAACGTACAAAATTATAAATTAGAAAATATTAAGAATTGAATTAAACTGACGATATATTACGTTTTAAAAGTATGAAAGTATTTATCTCACTTGTGAATAGTCATTATTCCTTCAAGGTGTAATGAAATAATTGGTATACTTCAAATTTGTTATAAACATAAATCAATTCAAGCACTAGCATTTGCAGGAATTTTTAAAGAAAGGACACTTAAAGTTGATGATATTGACTGATACTCTTATCGCCAAGAGCGTTTGATTCCCATATTAATCTCAATAAGTAAACCAGCAAATTTTATTACTAATTAATTACTTTCACCCTGCAGGTATGAATTTTAATTAATTAACTTCGAAGTACTACGATTTTGACACTTTTCAAATGACAAATATCACTCATGTACCGTTACATTATAGTGAAAACCAACTCCGATTTTAAAAAAAAAACACGTAATGCACGACCCAACAGTATTTGTCAACACCTTTTAATGTTTTGTTACACTTTTGTTTTTCTTCATAACTAATTATTTACTTGAAATGCGCGTTGAACTCTGGGGAACATAACCTTCTTTTATAACTAGGTTATACGTCATTGCGCACGTCTTCTGAGTCTCGGAACCTTTGACCAACCAGCGCAAGATTTCGAGCGCGGGAAATTTTAAATTCGAAATCAAATCACCGGCTGAGAATAAATACGATGTAGAATAAGGTGCAAAAGAGAAGAGGTTTCAGTTTTCGTGTCAACGCAAAGAAGGGTTGGAAAAATTAAGGGAGTGTAAACGGAATGAATGAGCATCAGAGTAGAAGTAAACTAAAAACTGAAAATAAATTTATCCATAGACCCAAATTTAAATCGTATTTGCTCGCTCCGTAAAGCCATAGCCTTTTAAATTTTATTTCCTGTGTTAATATTGTGATTTTGAAGTATTCATTGTCTGCTTCTATTTGATTATTATTATAAATTTCGTCATCTTTTATCAAGGAGTTATATTTTTTTGTTTTCATATTATGTCAAACTCAAAACAAAACTACTCAGTAGTTATTCATTGATAAAAATTATATAACATTAGGCCTAATGTTTTAAATTGTTCTTTATTATATCACATAAAATAAGATAGTTGCTATAACAATTAAGATCATTGAGCTCACTATGAAAAAATGGAATTTACAAAGTTTGCATAATGCTATTATTTATTTGAAAACTAGCTGTGAATTTTATCTAAAGTGTTTCCACTTTATTGGTATTTTTATTTAATATAAAGCGCTTTACTTCCCTTTAGCAAATGTATTTGCCTGCCCATGGGGGAAACATTTTTGATTTAAAAAAAATGGAGAAAGGAACGTTTTCATTTTAATCAATTATAGAATAGTTATTTTAATTTAAATGAATAACTAGGATTTTAGCAATTTTATTGAGATTGATTAAAAAAAATAAATATGTTGAGGACAGAATACTATTTTGGATTTTTTAAATACACAAAATTATTTCTAAATTATTTCACAGAAGAAATATTTCTGAATTATAATATAAATTGTTTAATTTGATTGTTACAAATTCATCTTTTTTTAGTTAAAAATTCAACTAACTGGCCACAAATTAAACTCTTTTTTTTAAATTAATTTTTTTGTTTGAAGATTCATTCAACGCTTTAATTTAAAATTTATTTTCGCTTTTTGAAAAATTCGTCTTTTTGTAGAAAATTCATTTTATTGGTATAAATATCAACTATACCAGTTATAGATTAATCATTTTATTTAAAAATTCATAATTTTGGTTAAAAATTATTTTTTTAACTGAAAATTAACCGATTAAATTCGGATACATCATATCGAAATCTATCTGTTCATTCTGATCACAGTTTTTAAAGCTAAATTTCAAGACAGAGTACTTTAAGCGCTATTACCCACTGAGGTGGCGACCTCTACTTCCTATTCCATTTATTTTAAATTATGAACTCGTTATGTTTTGGGTACATTTTATAAAATAAAATACGGGGGGGAGGGAATGATCTATTCGAACGAGACGCCTCCTATAATTCCGATTGAACTTTACTGGAGGTAAGTTCGTTTATTCGGTTAATTATATTTCGTCAACTCGTTCTCCCAGATCATAACGTAGATGTTTAAAGCACAACATTGCGATGTCTGTCAAAAGCTCTCTTTATATTCTTTTTACGTAAAAAAATTAGAAGCATAGGAACCTGTCTGCGAACATAATACATATCAAGCAAACGAAGTAATTCTAAAGACTTACATAACTCTCCAGCTAACTCCTTAAAATATTCTGCGCATATTTTTTCTTATCATTTATAGCTTTATTATAAAATATCGCAAACGCTTACGATTTATTTGATCACGCAGCAGTCTGACGTATAAGATCTATTTTAAGCCCTTTACGATTAGCAGCTAAAGTAAACGCGTGTCTTGTGCTATAGGCCCTAAACAAGGAAGTGTCTATACCGCTCTTATCTAACGTAACATTCAAGCAACTTGCTAAAGATTGTGTGTTTGCAGCTCTAAACGGCTTTTTACATGTTACAAACAATTCATCCGCCAAATTCCTTCATTTTGCCTTTCGATTGATATAAATCTGTGAGGTCGACGGTACACAAAGCTGTGGTTGGTCTCCAAATAACGGAAAAGCAAAGCAGGGTTGGTCTTCCTTAACTTTAGAAGTTTTAATACGTTGAGGTATCTTAATTTGAATCAAATCGCTTAAACAAATTATATTACTTAACGATATTTTTGACAGCGTTTGAACTCTTTGGAATGTAGCTAGAGCTAATAACATTAATAACTTGTGAGTATGCAGTTATATGGAGGTATTTTCGTTCGGGTATAGTTTCTTGATATATTCAAGGACTGTTTATGGATCCCAAGTATATTCGTAGCGCGGCTTTTGTGGTCTAGTGACAGAGACGCCTTAAAAAAATCTCTTTACGAGGAAGTCACCCCCAATCTCCGTTGTTAATACTAGAGACACGGCAGATCTGTAAGGATTGAATGTGCCATACGTCCATATATGTTCGTTAATATTAGATAAAAAAACCTGAGACTTCCGACGCACTAGCCTCAAAAGGTGAAATATTCAGTCCTTTGCAATAATTCCACCATAGACTGAGTGGCTTCTCATATTGCTTTATAGTTCTTTCAGATAGAGAGTTCATCATTATAGGTATTGCGGCATCTGGAACTCCTCTTATACGAAATCCTTGCCCGACAAACTGCCGACCACCAGGATACGATTGATGGCTGGAGTACGGACTTTCCTGAAAGGGCAAGTCAATAAGTCTATCGAGGTACCAAATTAAAGAGGTGTATTGACAAGCAATGCTAGAAACAAAGACAACTCAGCCCGATCCTTAATGATTTTTCTCAAAACTTTAAAATCAAGGAAAATGAGGGAAAGGCATACAAGAAAAAAGTTGACCACGATACAGTGAACGCATCAGCTGCCATTTATTCAGGATCTTTGTACCAGTAAATAAACTTCTAACATTCTTTATTAATATTCGTTGCAAACAAGTCAATGTCGAATCTTCCGAACTTTTTCCTAATTGAGAGAAATATCCCTTGATTCAATTCCCATTCTCTCTCTCTGAAAGTAGAATACGTGACTCGCTATGAGCAATTGAATTATCTTTGAACTTTATATAAGAAGCAAAGATCCATAGGTTCTATTAAATTTCGGATATTGCACTCCCCCCATGCGATTAATGTAGGAAATCGCGGTAGTGTGGTCTAGGGGAAGAAGGATCTGACAAGAGCGATGATTTTCTGCGAAGCACCTTAAGCCATTAAAGGCTGCCCTTAGTTGTAATAAGTTAATGAACTGTCTATGCTCTCCAGTATTCTACCATTCATGAGTCTTTTCGCCATTACAAAACGCACTCCATCCTTATAGTAAGGAATTTGAGAATATCTCAAATTGAAACTCTAATAGGATTATTTACTGAAAAGATATTCTCAGACCACCACTCTAGTTCTGTCTTTACAGAAATTGATATTTACGTTAAACCTTCAAAGTTACCTTTTATTTTCAACAACGCGAGGTACTTTTGACGTTCCATTATTTTTGTAGAGTGCAACCCATACTTAACTCTCTGGCATGCTGATACCAACACCCCAATGCACTGAGCAAAATCTCTAATACGGCATCTTGACTTAGATTGAAATCTTTTAGTTAACTTCTAGCCGTTTTTCCTTTTTTCCTTCGCCAATTCTACTGTGAATTTTTTACTATCAACATCCAAACCTAAAAATCTACACTGCTGCGAAGGCATCGAATTCGATTTTTCCAGATTCAAGACAACACCCAAAGAATCTAAGCGTTCTCGTTCAAGCTACATGTATTCGACAGAATGGACATGATTTTGTTATTAGCAGGATGTCCTTTAAATAAATTACCGATAGAAAACCTTGACTTCTTAAAACCTGGATTACGGACTTCATTAGTTTGGTAAAAACATATGGGACAGTTCAGAGACCAATGGGTAAACAATTAAACTCGTACAGCTTTAGATTAAATTGAAACCGGAAATACTTCCTATATTCTTTTGCCAAGGGAACTAAAAATAAGCATCCTTTAAATTAATAGAGGCCATATAACCGTTTCGCACTAAGAGGCGCGAAACTACTTTATGATCTTCTAATTTAAAATCGGGTGGATCTATAAATTGATTTAATTTCTTTAAATTTAAAATAAATCGATTTTTTTCATTTGACTTATCAATCAGAAAATAGGAGGAAACAAATTGTCCCTTAGAGGGTTGGCATTCTCGTGCACTACCTTTGTCGATAAGATCTTTTACAGCAGCAAAGCAATTTCGAAATTAAGTATTTGTAAAATTAGGAACATTAGATTTTTCATCATTTACTACTTTACATAAAAAGGCTATTTGATAACGCCTCACAAACTGTGGAATGATTTCATTATGCGTAATTTTTCTCCAAGAGCTTTCGAAAAACCTAAGCCTATCGGAATATTCACTTACCCACAATAACGGCGCCGCTACTGGAATTGTTGAGGTCGATTGTATTTTGCCCCATCCTGGTGTCGCTTCAGATTCCGCTGAATCCCCTGGGCGGACCCCTGAAGTTTGACGATGGCTTCATGACACGATTTGGATGAGCCGGTTGAGCCTTTCTTGGTTGAAACTTCTGAGTAGATTTATTGCCATGGTTTGATGTAGAGGGGTTCTCTAGCTTCTTATTCAATTCTTCTACCTCTTTAGCAGCTTTTATTCTAGCAGGAAAATCCTCACCAAAAAAAGTTTCGACGATGTGGGAAGATCCTCAGCAAGATCCTTCACCAGTTTATTAGCTATCGGAGTAATAAAAGAGCGTCTGGTAATAAAAATGTTGTAATGCAGATCCAATAAAATTCTATCAGCATCGCTAGGATAGGACTCTACATTATTGTCTTTCTTCCCTCCTGAATTAAAGATGGTCGTTAAAGCAACGCCAACTGCATAAATTGTCATTCCAATCTTTTCCTATGCTGCAGTTTGAAAACTTTCTTTTTTCAATACTGAATATGACATAAGCAATTTAATTTCCTGGTTTCGTTTTGGCACATGATTTGCGTCAAAATTTTCAGGCAATGGCTACTTTTTTTAAATTGAGTCGAGATCTTCTTTAGAACAATCCTATTGTACGATTTAGGTTCACAGTTGAAAATGAACTTTTTTGTCCAAAATTCAACTAATTTATTAATGTCATCCTTCTTGTTCCAAATTCAACTTCTTTCTTAGAAATTTGTCCTTTTAAAACAAAAATTGAACTCTTATTTAAATTTGTTTTGCTGATGAATTACACAGGCTAACATGGTTTTGCTGTTGAAAAGTGGAGGGTCATTTCCGAAGTAATTTTGTACGTAGAATCCGTATCCGGGGTCAGAATTGGCCCATTACGTCAGGATTTTAATATATTTGAGGTTATGTACCCAAAAAATGGCGTTATTGGCTATTATTGAGGTTATGTACAGAATTCACAAACGTTTTGGGGTCTTTTCTTAGTTTTATCATATAGTACTGCTCTTTATCTTTAATTTTAGCATCGCAGAGTTTACTTACCATTTTTCTTTACAAAGTTATGCTGATTTGAAATTAAGAGATAAGTCCCATTATGTCTTGAGCATTTGCTTTAAATACTTTGAGGCAGATATATAATAATAAGTGTTTTATTTTATGAAAATTTGTATTTAGGGGTGTTCGGGGTTCGAATGGGACATATCTCGTAATTTTACATTGGCGTAACTTGATAAAGAAAAATATTAATTAAACTCTACGAATCTCAAATTAAAGGCAAAGAGCAGTACTATATAATAAAACTAAAGAAAAGAACCCAAACAATGTTGTGTCTGCTGTACATAACCTGAAATGTAGCCAAAAACGCCATTTTTGGGCACATAAGCTCAAATATCTTAAAATCCTGACAAGATGGGCCAATTATGACCCGGGATCCGGATTCTAGGCAAAACATTATTTCGGAAATGACTCTCCAATTTCCAACAACTGATATGACCCCATTATTTACAGGCCCGTGTTATTAGTCTATTATTCATTATAATTTTTTTTAATTAGAATATTTCAGAATAGAACAAGTTTTATTAGTCAAAATTAGTAATTATTAATATCAAAAATTTATTTATCTATTTAAAACTAGTAAAATTTGGTTTTAAAAACGAACAAAATAATATAAAAAAGAAAAACATAACAAAAATAAATATCAAAGTATGTATTAAAGAACAACAAAAGTTTTTAGGGTGGCCACCAACTCGGGAAAATGTCGGGGGAAACATCTACCTAGATAAAATAGGGATAAATAATTCATGCGTTTTGTAATTTTTTTTTTTTAAATTTCCAATTAGAAAGCACATAATTTTAAAAATGTTTAGAATAATTCAAATTTAAAGTTTCTCAATGTCTCTCGTTTTAAATGTCACTTAATACTAAGTCACATGCTGCTTATTAATAATATATTTATCACTTTCTTTTAAATGCGCTATTCTAGAAAAATTTTATCCGAAGCCTTGAAACTAAAGTTTCTCCTTAAATTAATTGTTAGATTAATTCTCTTAGGTTGTAAATTAAAAATTTCACAATATTCTCTTTTTAAATTCAAATAATTATTCAAAATGAGAAGACCATTTTGCTAATAAATATTCAAGAATTTCATATTTAAAGCCTTGATATTCAGTTTTGAATTTGATAATTTTCGATGTAATTATAAAACAATTTCAAACTGGAAAGCTTAAAATTGTAAAATTAAAAAAAAAGAAATCAGATTACAGCAATCTAGTTGTGTATTATTTATTTTAGTTTTCAATGCTATTTCTTAACATTTTTTTATTTCTCGTAGAGGACTTAAACTAATAAATCGGTTGAAATTGAATAATAGTTCTAAAGAAAAATTTAACATTAAAAACATAAAAATAAGGTGCAAAATAACAAAACGACAAAAATTAATCTCTGTAACTGAAATTAAGACAGCATTGACTGCATAATTCCAGTAATTTTAAATAGTTAAAATAATTTTAGAGTTCTGAATTGATATCTTGACCGCTCAATTTAAAAATTTTCCCTTTCATAGGTTTTAATTTTGCAACTAAAATTGAATTGATCGAATTTAGGAAAGATTTATTAGAAATTTTAAAATCATCAGTTTTTAAGTCATTTAAATTTACTACAAATAAATGAAGATTTAAAGGGCTTCATTATGAAAAAGTTTAAATATAACAGTTTTTGCTAAGTATAAATTTTGTAAGTTTAAAATGATGTTCTCATTCGTTTCAGTTTCAAGTATCTGGAGTGGAATTTTGTTTAATTTTTAATGTTTCCCATTTAAAATTAATAATACAGTAAGGAATTTCTTTATGTGATAAAAATGTTAAATTCTAAAATTTCAGAAGCTTTGACTATGAAAAATTCAATTCTTCTTTATTCATAATGTGTCCCCTAAGGGTTTACATGTCTTACATTCCTTACAATATTTCCTCTTACAGAAAATTTTAACCTTGATATTTTCAAATATTTACTACTATTTACATAAAGTATTATATCTATCTAATTCCTTAACTCGAGCGAGCGGTCGATAGCGAGAGTGCAAGTGCAAGAGACAGAGAGAGAGAATGAAAACGCAAAACGCATCTTAGTCTACTTATGCTATTACACATCCATTACTCAAAATCTTTACGCTTCTAATCTAGACGACTTCCGTTTTCTTATTCTTCCACTTTTTTTGTCTTCCATTTTACCATTTTTTCACGTGCATTCTTTCATTCAATCTCATTCGCTGCCCTAGCACCCTCCAACTACGTCATCCAATCTTCTCGTAATCCATTCTCCCCTAGAATCTTAACCACATTATCTTGCCAGCTTCCATTATCTTTAATTCCACTTCTACATCCTTCCCATACGTGCTCCCATGTTTCCCCCTCCCATTCACTTATTCTACACTTTCTGTTCTCTTCATTTTGTCTGGTCCGCCTTCTCTCTCACCTTCTTTTTTATCATCTTATAACATTTATTGTATTTTGATTCCTTAATCATCCCCCATCTTTCTATTAATTGTCTCCTCTCTTCTACCGCCATGAAACACTTTCTCGCCAACTCCCCTCCCTTTTCCTCCCACAGCTTTGTCTCAAATTTCCATGCTCTTTTTCCAGCTCTAATACTTAATTTATCCCTTTGCGCTTCTTCTCTCACCACATATCCTGGCGTCCTCCAATCTACCTTATATATCTTTCTTGTAAACTCTCAATATCTTTTCTTTCTTTCCATCCCCATACCTCTGCCCCATAAGTGAATACCGGCCATACCAGCGTATCAAATAAACACATTCTCCTTCTCCAATTTTTTTTAACCTTCTTTTTCCGATTCCCCATATCTGTTTCATTACCCCTGCTGCTTTTTTATCCTTTCTCTTATATGGACTCTATGATCTCCATTCTTTTGCAAAATATATCCGAAATATTTTAACTCCTTCACTGCTTCTATCTTTATACCCTTCCATCTCCCGGTCCATTCTTTTTTTCTCACCCCTCCTTTTCTAGACCTCATTATCTTTGTCTTTTTTAC
Source organism: Druon quercuslanigerum (assembly GCA_010014905.2). NCBI lineage: Eukaryota > Metazoa > Arthropoda > Insecta > Hymenoptera > Cynipidae > Druon > Druon quercuslanigerum. Next base: position 39,819 of record JAAAKG020161509.1, read on the forward strand.
ATTTTAATTAAGCTTTTTCCCATCCAAATATTTCTCTAATCCTGTAATCATGCCCGCCATCCCTTCTTCATCCTCTGCCATCAGCACTATGTCGTCTGCGCATGCCAGTGTATATATCATTTTCTTCCTTATCCTAACACCTACACAACCTTTTCTCCTCATTTCTTCTTCCAAGTCAAATTTTAATATATTAAATAGAAGTGGTCTCAGAGGACATCCTTGTCTCACTCCTCTCACTAACCATAAACTCTTTCCTACTTGATCCCCTACCTTTAACCTGCTTTTTGTCTCTCTAAAAATTTCCGACACTCTCTTTATTAATACCTCTCTTTATTAATACCTCTCTTATTCCCTTTTTCACCATAACTTTTTCTATCTTGACTCTGTCTAATGAATCAAACGCTGCCTTTAGGTTCACGAACATTATTATCATTGCCCCTTTTCCCCTTTTAATCCTTTTATTTACTAGATAGTTCAGAACATATATGTTTATAATTTTTCAAATTAGAAAGCTTGCAAATTTGAATTATTCAATTTTAAACGCTTTTAAGTATAAATAACACAATTTCAATTTCTCTGAATTATCAATCATCTACTCTTATCATATTAAATTTTTAAGGTTTTGACATTACCCTCATTTCTGAATTTTTATTCTGAAATCATTCAATTTCGTGATTCTTCAAATCAAAAGAAAATTGTGTGAAAGAAAAATCTGTTTCCTTAGAATCTATGGTAACTGAGCTAGAGTTATTTTTTGTGCTCCAAAAAAAACACAATACAAAAGATTTGTATTTTTCTAACTTTTTTTCTCTTGAAGCCACTTTGATACCATCATTTAATATTTATTACTTAAAGTCACTAAAACTGTTGCTTTGAGAAACTGCGGTGATGGAGGTTAGAGGAAACAACAAAGTATCCGTTACGAGGGTGCAGGCGTCGAGGCAACGACGCCACAGATTTTGTGTTCAAATTTAAGAGCGTTAAAAGAGCACCTAAAATTCTACGGAGAATTTGGGGCTTTAAAGGAGATATTAGTAAAACTCAGGAAATAGAGGCAACACCTTCAATGTAGGGGCTGAAGCTTATATAGAAGCAAAATAGAACGAAAATATCTTCAGGAGTGTCTGCGTAGGAGCTAATAGAATAAGCAGAAAAGTAGAGGCAATAATTCCACTTGGATCGTCAAAATAGACCCTATATTTCGACTCAGGAGACTGCAGGAAATTGCTTTATGCCCGACAGCACTAGAAATTCTGATTTTTTATTCATGCTTATCGGGCGGAAAATCGTCCTTTGTGTCCTAGGGCCTAAAACAAGTTTAAAAAGTGCGCCTTAATGTGCACTTTCTCAATCTGATGACGAGCATGATGAAAAAGTGTGTATCTTTGAAAGAAATAATTAACAATTTGCTCTTGATAAGAAATTAAAATTAGTTGATTTGTTTATAATTTTATTGTGTTATTAAAAATGAGTGATGCAGAGACTGTGCGCTTAGCCCCGGTATTCCCTACACACACTAGTTCTACCGTCAATTCCCAAAAGTGTTCTTTATTTTATAAAATAATAATTTTCGGTTTTGAGAGTATAATAATTTTCTTACCTTGGTCAAACTTTTCAGATGCATAGTAGGAAGACTGGAAATTAGATGAAATATGCAAGTTTTTGGGTTTGCGTCTTGAACACTTCCGGCTTCTGGGTCACGTGGAGTTTATCTTCTGAATATAGTCAATGCTAATTATTACGAGTACTATCACTTTATACTATTTTAATTATATCTTCCAGTTATTATCGAGCAATAACGAACCAGCATCACGGACATTCTGTAATTAATTATTTTGTGAGAAACTCAGTGCTGTGCATAATGCGTACTACGTCATTTTCTGTCTCACGTGGCTAAATCTGAAATCAATACCTCCATGTTGGATTGTCAGCGAATTTTCTACTATTATAATATAACAATAAGTCATTTCCGTACAAATTATTTCCGCTAAGCTATTCCCTTTGATAATTATCACTCTACAAATCCTTTTGTTTTTACTCGAATAGCATCATCAATTATACGCCATGCGCGCGTATAGTTTCCCGAATTGAAGGACGCAATAGTTTTGAATATAAATTAAATATTTCGGATCAATTTTTATTTTTAGAGTCTTTTTTTTATTTATGTTTGAGGTAATAACTGGCAAAAATGGTTCAGCTGTCAGAGCTAGATGTGTAGCTGAATTTTGTCTTGAAAGAAAATATAGCTGTGTTATCTAAATCTATAGCAGATTAACCTAATTTTGTCATCCAGAAATTACCTAGCTAATTTACCTAGGTAATTTCTAGATGGTGAAACTCAGCTAAAAGAACTAGCTACTTATGTAACACAGCTACAAATTTAGGTAACACAGCTATATTTTCTTACAATGCTAAATCCAGCTAAACTTCTAGTTGGGACAACCAAACCATTTCGTTCAGAGCATAAATATACATTTTTCAATGAATTGTCCATAAAATACGTTACTAATCTTGTACTATACCATCTTTACCCCCTCCACGTCACCCCTCTTTGATAGCGTAATCTAGAATTCTATCAAAACTTTGGAAAGGAAATAATTTTTCATGATAATTGGGTAATTATGGTGGAATAAATGATTTCGAAAAAAATTAATGTAATCACCATATTCATATATTGAATTCAAAATATAACTCCTTAAATCCTTTAGATTTCAAGAAAAAATAGATATTACATTTCTAACAAACAAATTTTTTATTTTTTTTAAATATCGTGTTTGTTATAAATTTAATATATATTTTGTCTGGACATCTTAAGGATTTATTTCAGGACCTGAATTTTAAACTTATTAAGGATAAATTATGACCAAAAATTAAATGACTAAATTTTCAGATAAAAAAAATTGAAATTTCAGATAAGACATTAATTTTTATAACGAAAACCAAGTCAACAAAAAACTGATAAAGAAATATGTGAATCTTGAAAAATTATCCATGAGATTATTTTTAATAAAATGGTCGCATTTTCAACAAAATAATTACATTTTAAACCAGATACTATAATGTTCAACACAAGGACATGAATTATTAAGCGAAAATATAATAGTACACTTTTCAACCAAAAGTAGTTGATGTATCTAACACTAAGACTTCAAGTCGAAATTTATATTAAATTTTTAATAAACAAAAAGAATTTTCTCATTAAAAAAAACAATTTTGAACAAAATACATTCATTTTTAGTTTACCAAGGATAAATATGTAACCATAAATAGAATAGTGGAATTTTTAAATAAAAAAATTAAGTTGTCTGACAAAAAAATTTCAGCAAAACAGATATATATTTTGAAACAAAGAGGTAAATATTGGAAAAAATATAAATTTTTAACAAACTTATTCAAATTTTTGTCAAGTGGTTAATTTTCAAACTAAAAAAATTCAATTTTTAAACAAAAAGATGAGTTTTTCAGCAAAAAGATTTAATATCAACATTTTTTAAAAAATGATAAAAATTAAAATCCGAAAAGATTGGTCATAAACAGATCAGAACTAAACACTTTTTTGTTCCTTCTCTCATAAAAACCTTTTAGTGGAACAGGAAACATTTTGAGTTTTTTGCATACTTAAGTTCTTTTTCAGTAGTATCTTTTTGGGACATAAATCCCATTAGCACATGCAAGAATTAAAAGAAAATAGAGCACTTCTAATAATTTTTCTTAGAACGATCTGAATAGTATTTTTTTACTCAGATAATTTAAATAATTAACTTTTTCCTTTCAACATTGTTGGAGAATTTTTCGTCTAATTTTTCAATTAAGTGTGTTATTTACAAAATGTTTCTGTTATATTTTTGATATTTTAAAGCATTATTTGAGTACAATTATAAATTCTTTCTCAAAATCCATAAGAAAAAAATTATGTAAATTACTTCAAAAACTGACATAATTAAAATAGTTCCCTTTTTAAAACATTTTCCGGCAGAAAATGAACTCAAAGATAATATCTGACACCCCTTATTTGAAAAATGTTTTAAAAAGAACCCAATGTTATTTTTAGTTATAATTTTAATATCAAATTGAATTCAAAATTAAACATTTTAAATCCTTAACATTTCAAGAAAATAATAACATTTTTAGCCAAATACTATAATTTTTAACTAAAGGACATGAATTAATAAGTGAAAATATAATAGTAGACTTTTCAAACAAAAGTATTTGATGTATCTAACACTAAGACTTAAAGACGAAATATAATTTTCAATTTTTTAAAAAATACCAATTTTTAAAAAAACACATTAATTTTCAGCTTATAAAGAGTAATTAAGTTACCATTACTAGAATAGCAGAATTTTTTTTTAAAAAATTAAGTTGTCTGAAAAAAATTTTTAAATTAACAGATATATTTTGAACCAAAGAGATGAATCTTGGAAAAATATAAATTTTTAACAAACTAATTCAACTTTTTCCAAGTGGTTCATTTTTAAACTAGAAAAATTCAATTTTTAATGTAAAAGATGAGTTTTTTAGCAAAAAGATTAATAAGATATTTCCAAAAAACATGAGTTTTCCATAAAGTATCGACATTTTCAAAAAATTAATAAAACTTAAATCTGAAAAGATGGGTCATAGACAAATGTACAAAAGTGTTTCTTTTTTTCAACCAAAAATGTATTTTGAGACAAAATAGTTAATTTTCTGACAAAAATTTAAATTTTAATCAAAATAGTTTATTTTTAACCAATTATATAAATTTGAAGCAAGAATAAGAATTTTTAAGAAAAAAGATAATATTGAAACGAATAGTTTAATTTTCTACCAAATTATTGATTTATAAATAATTTTTTACCAAAAAATAAGAATTTCGAACAAAATACGTTAATTTTTTAACAAATTTTTAAATTTTAAAGCCATAAGAACGAATTATCTAGTTCACGGTTAAATTTTCAATCTAAAAAATTTTTAGATTGAAAATTTAACCGTGAACTAGATAATTCGTTCTCATATTTAATATGATCTTTTAATAAAAAAGTTAATTTTGTGCTATAAGTGAATTTTTAACAAAAAATATATTTTTACATTAATTTTTAACGAATTGTTACATTTTAAAGCAAGAAGAACAAATGATCTATTTCACACATTCAATATGATCTTTTAACACAAATCTTAATTTTGTGCTAAAAGTGAATTTTTAACAAAAAATATATTTTTAAGCGAACTTTTCAGTTTTTTACCAAATTGTTAAATCTTTTAACTAATCAGATTTACTTAGAATAAAACAGTTCTAACAATAAAAAAAAATTTATTAACAAACTTCTGTCAAAAAAAGTTCTCCCCAAAATAAAACAAAATCAGGTGAGAGTTTTCTTTTTCTTCTGTCCTAAAAATGTTTTGGTGGTACGGGAAACATTTTGAATTTTTTTCATACTTTATTTCAATTTCTGTAGTATTCAAAATGATTCGAATTTTTTTCGTATTTTATAAATCTGCAAAAAATTCTTAAAAAGTTTAAAATTGACAAAATGTTATCCGCTATTCTGAAAATGAAAGACTTTTTTAACTTTTGACTATGTGTGTTATTTACAAAATGTTTCTGTTTAATTCTCGATATTTTAAAGCATTATTTGAGTTTAAATATAAATTCTTTCTCAAATTCCATAAAAAAAATTATTTAAATTACTTCGAAAACTGACATAATTAAAATATTTCCCTTTCAAAAAACATTCTGGAAGTAGATACTCAAACATAATGCCTGATATCCCTTATTTAAAAAATTCTTTAAAAAGAACCCAAAACCAAAAACGTTAATTTTTTGCTAAAAGTGAATTTTTGACGAAAATATATTTTTTAAGCTTACTGTTCAGTTTTCTACCAAATTGTCGAATCTTTAAACTAACCAGATTAATTTAGAACCAAAAAGTTGTAACAAGAAAAAACAGATCATTAACAAACGTATCTCAAAAAAAGTTCTTCCCAAAATAAAACAAAATGAAAGAGCGATCTGAATAGTATTTTTTTACTCAACTAATTTATATAATTTACTTTTTCTTTTTGACATAGTTGGAGAATTTTTCGTATTTTATAAATCCGCAAAAATTTGTTAAGAAATTTAAAATTGGCGAAATGGTATCCGCTAGTCTCAAAATGAAAGACATTTTGTAACTTCAGATTATTTGTGTTATTTACAAAATGTTTCTGTTTAATTTTCAATACCTTAAAGCATTATTTGAGTATTTACAAAAAAAAACATGAATATTTTTCTGAAACCATGGTTTCTATTTTGTTAATTTTTAACGTCTTAATATTTCTACTATTTCAATGCAATTATAAATCCTTTCTTAAAGTCCATAAGAAAAAAAATTATTTAAATTAATTAATTTATTAATTAATAGAACTGACATAATTAAAAAAGTACCCTTTTCAAAACATTTTCCGGCAGAAAACAAAGTCAAACATAATATCTGACACCCCTATTTAAAAAAATGTTTTAAAAAGAACGCAATGTTATTTGCAATTTTAATTTTAATGTTAACTCCCCGAGATCTTTTTCCGGCTCATTAGAGAGCAAATTTCAATCAAGAATGTAAAAAAGCTCGTTTCATATTTATTTCCTCTTCTTTTAATTAATCAGAAAACAGGGTACGAATCTCGAGCAGTGACATTCTATTTGCAGGGATTTTCCGTATTATTCATTTACTCGCGAGAGCTTCGAAAGTAAAAAATGACAGCAAAAATTCGTTCTTTAATGTTTTTAACCTTGTTTTAACCTGGCGAGCATTTGAATGCAATTGGCTTGCTTCGCCGGAAAATATGTCACCTGCCTAATACCCTCTTTGTTGTATCCACCCACAGTTATGCCTTCCATTGGGCCTTTAGAATTTGCTTTTGTGAAAACTGACTCTTTAACCTCTCACACGTGTTTATGAAGAATTAACAACAACAAGAATAGTTTGTAACAGTGGGCCAAACGGTAAAAATAAAAATTGTATGGATTAAACTAAAAAATTTCTGGTGAGGACTCATCACGAGGGAGAGAGGAGAATAAGCGACAGAGAGAGAGAGACAGAGGAAGCATTTACACGTGGCAGTAGTGGGGATACCGAAGAGACATTCTTAAAGAAATTGCGAATCGCTTCGGTCATTTTTTTTCAATTTAGTCCCGTCCAACAAAATTTCTACTTTGTAAAATTGTCTAGTGAAAAAAGGGGAATTGCAGAGTTCACAGTCCCGATCTTTCTTTTACCTAATCGCCATTTTTCCCCTTTTCCCAAATTTACCTTTAAATTTGGAAAAAATCCTGAACAAACCTATAATCGATATTTTTGGCTCAATTTGCCTCTTTTCCCCCTCTCTCGCAAAGTTTCAATTTATTTATTAAGAATCGAAAACAGTAATTCAAGGAAAATAAGAGACATTGAAAATTTTTTTTTTTTATTATACTAATTTCCAATATTTCCTAAACGATTTATTTGCTAATTTTGCAGGAAATTAAAATTGCCTCTCATTCCTAATATTTCAAGTAAAATATTGAATTTTGAACACAATAGATACATTTTTAAACAAATAATTGAAATTTTAACCCTGAAATATCCGTTTTCAACCAAGCAGAATAATTTTTCTACCAACAAAAAAAATTGTGAACCAAGGAGATTGAATATTTGTCAAAAGTGACAAAAGAATGTAAGCAATTAAAATTCAACCCAAATATGATTTTTTTACAGATATGTTCAACTTTCAAACAATTTTTTGACATTATACCTTTATTTTTTATTATTTTTTTACAATATTTTTTAACCAAAGAGATGAGTTCTCAATCCTAATATATCAAATTTTAATGAAAACGTTAAATTGACCCAAATATTTGAATTTTTAACAAAAAGATTATTTTGTAGCTAAATTAATTAATTTTCTAACAAAACGATTTTATTTTTTAATTCAAGGAGACAAATCTTTAACAAAATTGTTACATTTTTTACAAAATAGTTAAATTTTTAACTAAAGTAATTCATTTGAAGCGAAGACAAAGAATAAATAGATTTTAAAGAAAATAATCCAACTTGTAACAAAGTACTTAAATTTCCAATTAAAAAATATTAGTTATTTACAAAAGAATTTAAAACTTGATATTCTAGTCAATAAAGATTTTAATTTTAAATAAAAAACAGTTAAATATAGCCAAAAAAGACCAATTTTACTACAAGTTATTTGACTTTTTAACTAAAATGATTAATCTTCAACTACAATTTATTTTTCTTATTTTTATTTATTCCTTTTCCAAAGTAAAATTTTGTTGTGAAAATTTAACTACTCAGTAGAAAATGATTTTCTTTGTTAAAAAATAATGTGTTAGGTGAAATATTTTTAGATAAGTTCAACTTTTAAATCAACTTTTTAATTTTCATTCCAAATAAGGCGTATTTTCAACCAACAATCGAATTTTTATCTTTAAAACATCAATTTTTAATGGAAACTTGAATCTCTACCCAAATAGTTGAATTTTGAAAGGAAAAGTTAATTTTTAACAAAATTCATTAATTTTGTACCAAAGCAGTTGAATTTTTAATCAGAAGAGAAAAATTTTCAATATAGTTTTTACATTTTTAACCAAAGAGTTGAATTTTCAACTAAAATGATGAATCTTAAGCCAAAAAGAAAAATAAATAAATTTTTAACAAATCAATTAAACTTTTAACCAAGTAGTTTAATTTCCAAACAAAAAAATATTTTTGAAAATCCACAAGCATTCCGACACATATTGATTTCAATTTTAAATGAAATACAAATTAATTCATCTAAAAAAGAGAAATTTTTCAAAAATTTAGTTGACTTTTCAGCCAAACAAAACGAGTTTTAAAGAAACAGTTAAAATTTTAACTAAAGAGTTGACTTTTTATCTAATATAAATCATGGATCCAAAAATTGGTTATAAAAAAAGTAGTATGTAAACATTCAAAGCAAGTAGTTTAATTTGCCACCAGAAAGATGAACTTTCAACGAAACATATAATAATAGACATATATTAACCAAAGAATACTTTAAATAAAAATAAAGAAACAGTTGAATTTTTTAAAAAGGTACATTTTTCAACAAAATAGTTGCTTTTTTTTAACCAGAAGAGATTTTTTGATTGATAAAGACAAGCAATTCAACAATATTGTTGAATTTTGAAGTCAAACAGAAGAATTTTCAATAAAACGATTTATTTTTTAAAAAAAGATGTTAATTTTCAAATAAAAAGCAGTTGAATGTATCCGAAAAAAATCAAACAAATATTGTGAATTTTAAATAAAAAACTGTTTAAATTATCCAAGAAAAGGAAAAATTTTGTATAAAACATTTGATGTACAAAGCTTAAATTAAAAAGTTTACATTTGTAATCAAATAATTAAAGTCGAATTATAAAAAAGAATATTTACATTTTTAATAAAAACAGTTAAATGCAGCTAAAAACTTCAAACAAATATTTAAAATTTTTAAAAAATCCGAAAAAAGAACAAATTTTTAATAAGATATTTGATTTTACAAATAAAACAAAGTCTTAGCTAAACAAAATGCAACAAAATTTTTGAGTTTTCAAATTAAAAATATTACATTAAAAAAAATTGTAATTAAAAAAGTGACAGTTCAATGCATCAAAAATGTTATTTTTCTACAAAAAAGTTGATTTTTCAACCCAAAAAGACTAGTTTCAAACAAATTAATTATGTTTTGCACCAATAAGTTGAATTTTCTACTAAAATAATAAACCTGTACAAACAATTTTAAACTAAGAAATATAACTCGGGTCCAAGTAGTTGATGTTTGAAAAAAAATTGAATTTTCGACGAGAACTGTAATACTTGATGCTTAAATTAAAAAGTTTACATTTGTAATCAAATAATTAAAGTCTAATTCAAAAAAGAATATTTACATTTTTGATAAAAACAGTTAAATGTAGCGAAAAAATTCAAACAAATATTTTAAATTTCAAATAAAAAACTTTTCAAATTATCCAAGAAAAGGACAAATTTCGTATAAAACATTTGATTTTACAAACAAAACAAAATATTAGCCAAACAAAATGCAACGAAATTGTTGAGTTTTCAAACCAAAAATGCTACTTGAAAAAATATTTCCAATTAACAAAAATGACAGTTCAATGCATCAAAAAATGTTATTTTTCTACAAAAACGTTGATTTTTCAACCCAAAAAGACTAATTTTAAACAAATTAATTATATTTTGAACCAATGAGTTGAAATTTCTAGTAAAATCATAAATCCGTAAAAAAAATTCAAACTAAGAAATTTAACTTTGATCCAAGTAGTTTATGTTTTAATAAAAAAGTTGAATCTTCGACGAAAAATGTAATAATTGATACTTAAATTAAAAAGTTTACATTTGAAATCAAAAGAAATTAAATTCGAATTCCTGGAAAAAATTTACGTTTTTGTTAAAATTTGTTAAATGTAGCCAAAAAACGCGATCTTGAAGCAAAGTACTTGATTTTTGCACCAAAAAAGTCGATCTTAAAAAAATAGTAACACTTGCAATCAAAGAGTTAAATTTTTAAATAAAATGATTATTCTTTAACTGAAAAAATAAATTTTTAACTAAGAAGTTTTGTGTACTAAATGTTTAAATTTTATACGAAAAAGATGAATTGTTAGGGAAAAATTGGATTGTTGATATTCCAGCTAAAAAATATTTTTAATTTACATAAAAAATTGTTAATGTCATCTAAAAAAGACAGATTTCCACAAAAAGTTTATTTTTTAAACAAAAGAGTAAAATGTTTAAATAAAATTATAAATATTTAACTCAAAAACGATATTTCGCAAACTAATTTCAATCTCAACCGAAGAGTTGAATGTTCAATCAAAAAGAGAAATTCTAATTTGAAATAAAAAAAGTTGAATTAATCCAGAAAGGAAGAATTTTCTATAAAATCGTTGTTTTTTTTAACCAAAAAAGGTTTTTTCGTCAAAAAAGGAAACAACATTGTTGAGTTTTGAAACCAAAAAGAAAAAATTCCAAAAAAACAGTTCAGCTATTTACAAAAAAAAACGCTTTTGAATTGTAATAAATATATAATAGTTTAATTTACCCAACCCTCCAAGCGCGAATTTTCAACAAAAAAGCTTATTTTTCTACCATAAATATGAATTTAAAAAAATTATTATCATAATGTTATAAAGCCAAACACCATTTTTAAGGAAAAACCTTCATTCAGATTTCAAATTTTTTAAACAATTTTAGGTTATGTTATCTTTCTTTTGGAAATGGGTATTTTTAGTAAAAATGGATTAGGTTTTAAATAAGATAAAAATATTTTTTTTTTATAACTAAAAGTACGAGTCACCCTCTTACCAGAAGTGTCGATATCTATTTGAATAAAGATTTACAACTTTTGAGCAATTTAAGGTTATGTTAACGTTTTAAGCATTATGTTAAGTTATGTTCAGTAGTTATAATAAACACAAAAAATATTAAAATTAAATAAAGGCACTTTTAAAGAAAAATCATTATAATTTGAAAAAGATTTAGAGTTTCTTAGCACTTTTTGATTATGCTAGTCTTGTGGGTCAGAGTTGATCATTTTGGATTAAAAAAATTACATTTCAGAGAAGATTTACATCTTTTTAACCATTTTAGGTTATGTTGTCGTTTTACCCCAAACCTCGGTATTTTGTGAACGTCACTAAATTTTTAAGAAGATTCGAAATTTTTGTACAATTGAAGGCGAAGTTAAGGTTTTCACCGGAAATATCGATATCGATGTCCAAGAAAATGTAAAATTCCAAAACAATTAAAGGTTATGTTATATTTTTTCCAGCTGAAATGGGTTATTTAAAAAAGATTAAATATCAAAGAAAATTCACTATTAAAAAAAATGTTTTGTTAGGGTGTGTTAATATTTTTCTTTGAATAATGAAAATTTTTACTTAAAATAACAATAAAATTTTCCAACTATTATTTAATTATTAAATTCACGATTTTTTTTATGTTGGCGTTTTATACCGGAAAACAGATTGGAACAAAAAAAGCAATTTATCAAACTAAACTTTTGAGTATAGCTTAGATGCCAACTAAAAAAATTCTTATTTTTAGTTAATAAATGCAGTCAACAGTGTTTATTACCTCCATTGTTGTTTATAAGTTCATTTCCCAGATTATCGTTCAGTTACTTATTTTATAATGTTTGGCCTTCTAGGCGTTTTATTTTGAAAACCAATACTTTTAATAAAAAAGTTTTATTTCAAAGAACTTTAGAATAATCCTGATTTCTTACTACAAAAATTAATCTTACGATTTTGAACAACTATACATTATTCTAGTATTTCACTTCTAAAATTTGTTTAGTTAAATTATTAAATAAAACATAGTAATAAATAAAATAATTATATTATTTTTATTTATTTTCATTTTTATTTTTAAAGTTGTTACTTGAATGGTTGAGAATCTAATAACAAATTAATAAATTAAAAGCCTTGTATCTTTATCGTAATTTTAATTTATGCCTCAAATCCTCTGGCATATTTTAAAATCATTATATTGCTCTCACCAAATTTTTTTAAAATTACAAATAGTATCTTTTCGGATCGATATTTTCAGATTTGGGTTTAACCACTCGAATAAAAACCCAAAATTGAACTGCTGTAATGAGCCTGTGTTAATAATAGGGACCTAATCCAATCAAGTCTTTATTGGTTGGTTGGTTGGATAAACTGCCGAATTACTCACCCACCCTTTGGTTATCGAGTGGATTGTAGTCGATTAGTGATAAACCCCAATCATTACTGACTTAAATAAATAAACTACAACTCTACCGTTGATCCAAAATATAATTTTTTATTCACTAATGTTATAGAATATTATATTTAATCTTAGGGGAATCTACCCTACTGTAGATAATCATCAATTAAAAGCTCAAATATACCTAAAATTATCAATTGTAATTTTATTTTAGAAACACATGCAGTGTCCTATCCTATATCTTTACTGATCTGGAGGTCAGACCATGTATACTATGTTTTTGGGGTCGCTGAAACGGAATTCGAGGTCCAAAAACCCCTATCACGTCAGAGTTCTGATATAACCTTAAAAAACCTTATATTTTTCCGAGTCTGGAGATCAGACAATGTTCATTATTTTTTTTGTTGGGTCGCTGAAACCGAATTCGAGGTAAAAAAACTTTAGCACGTCAGAATTCTGATATAACCTTAACAAACCTTATATTTTTCCGAGTGTGGAGATCAGATAATGTTCATTATTTTTTTGTTGGGTCGCTGAATCCGAATTCAAGGCAAAAAAAATTTCAGCACGTTAGAATTCTAAAATAACCGCAAAAAAATTGCATAACTATTTTTTTTCGAGTATCTTTTTCAGGGTCTGAAGGTCAAATCACGTTTATGATGTGTTTTTGGGGTCGCTGAAGCGGAATCCAAGATCCAAAGTACTTCATCACGTCATGGTTCTGACATAACCTCAAAAAAATCCCATGCAATTTTTTACGAGTCCCGGCGTCAGAACATATTTATTCTATGTTTTTGGGGTCGCTGAATCCGTATCCGAGGTCAAAACCTCAAAGCGTTAAATAGTTTAGATTACGTGTTATTTTGAAGGTTAGGTCGAAACCCTGACATTCTGGGATATTTTAGACCTCAGATTCGGATGCAGCGATCCAAAAAACATATAATAAATATGGTCTGACTTCCTGGCTCGAAAAAAAAATTTTATGAGCTTTTTTTGGGGTTATGGAAGAACCATGACGTGCTCTAGTTTTTCCGCCCTGTAATTCGGATTCAGCGACCACAAAACCATATAATAAACACAGAAAAAGATACTAAGAAAAGGTTTATGGGTTATTTTGAGTTTATGTCAGAACCCTGACGTGCTGAGGGCTTTTAAACCTCGGATTCCGAATCAGCGACCCTAAAAACATATATTAAACATGGCCTGACCTACAGATCAGGAAAAAGATTTTGTTATGTGGATGTGTTATCTACTTAAGTTCAGTGTCAATTGTAGGGTGGCCTCCCCTACTTAAGTTTAATTAAATAAAAATAAAAGAACGATAAAGTAAAATAGAAATTAGGTTTTCCCTTTCGAATAGAAATAATTGTGCATAGCTAGGAAGGAACGTATCACTTTCTTAATAGAACTTTTTTTATAGAGTGTTCAGAACTTATTTAATAAGCGCTTCTTTCTGAAGGTAATCGTAACCTCATCGGACCTACCAAGATTTTCATGTGGCTTTATTAAGCTCCTGATCTTCCTTTCAGAACAAAAAAAATACAAAAAAGAAGCTTTTACTCAATACTTGCGCAGAAAATGAAGAAAGTTTTCCGCGAAAAAAATTTGGATACAAAAAAGCTCAGCTGAAATGAAAGAAACTCAGTTTCAATTACAAGATGGATCTGTAATAAATTAGGACCTGTCAGAAAACAGAAGCCTTCATTTTTCATTTAGCCAATAAATTGATCCTACTGAATCGTTTCAGAATAATATTTCGTGTGTGGGTTTCCGACTATTTGACTAGCCAGATATTTACCGAAAACAATTTTTATTATTATTTTTTTAATTTTAATAATTTGTATAAATTTGTCGCACGAAAATTAGAATCTTTATCATATCACAAATAGTATTGTTAGACGTTTGACTAGTGAAACGTTTCGACCAGAACCTACTCTAAATTTTTAAAAATAGGTAATTTTAATCGTCTGAATTTTTATTGGTTTATAATCTCGAACCCAATTACTAAATTTCTATTCTTAACCGAAATTGAGCCGGTCTAGGCCACTTTATGTTTTACCAGCCACGACTTAATTTGAATAAAAAGAAAACGAGTAGATCATTTTAATTGTCTGAATTAAAAAAAAAAATTATTAACCTGAAAACAAATTTAAAAATTACCATTTCCAAATTATCTAAGCCAGGGAGGTTTTTAAAAAATTATTATTATTTAACTTTCAAGAAAACTGTGTTTGCTGATTTTCGAATTATTCTTGTTTTAAAATTTATCATTGAACACAAATTGTAGTTCACAGGATATTTTTGCAGATTTGATTTTTTTTCTGGATAATAAATAAATAAATTAACTCGATGTGTATCACGTTTAATACAGATATACTTAGCGAACATGAATAATTGTTTTAATATTAAAGATAGTTTGTATAAACAATTGCTATAAACAAACAATCACCTATGTCGTTTTCTGTAAGGAAACATTCTTTTTTAACTGGAAATCCAGGAATTTATTTTGAAAAATTATATTTAAAAACTTTTCATGATTAACAATGATTATCATTATTAAAAATTTTATCAACAAATATTTAATTTATTTATTTTATTTAAAGAGAGATTTCTTTCCCAGTAAACATTAGTTGCATCGTTTAAAAGTGATTTTCGATTATGAAAATGAAAGATATTAATTCATAAAAACAAACCTAATAAACAATATACCCCTTTTAAACTTTCCCTTGTGATTTTTATGATCAAATTTATTAAACTTTTATATTTTTATTTATGACTAGAAAAAAAAAATTTATATCGTTTTACATTTTATGATTTGTGATAAAAAGTCTCATGAAACTATATTTAATAATTCTACAACCAATAAATAAACACTAATTAATAATTGTTTATATTTTGTATTTTTTGTTATTTTTTCTCCTGTCAGTTCACTGTATAAGCAGAATTAAGTTATCAATGAATATCTTTAGCAATAAATTGTTTAAATTATTTTTAATAACTTAATTTGCCACTTAAAAATGGGAAAGATAGAAGAAATTAAAACAAAAAAATAATTTCAGAAGTTTGTTAATAGCATAAGTATTAAGAGCAAAATACATTTTTTTGCGCAAAAATAAACAAATTTATTGATGAAATTATTTATAACTATCATATTCACTAGTATTTGGATATAATAAGGCTAAGAAATAAAAATTAATGCCCTTTCTAGGAAGGTCTGAATTCGGAAATCATTAGCTTAATTTGAAATATGGTCAGGAGTAGATAGTGAAACACATCGTAGGCAAGGAGTAGGTCTCATTCTGAATAAAAGAGCC